>JAODAL010044940.1:0-32400 GCA_025379985.1 Phyllomedusa bahiana | reverse complement strand
GTAGTCCAGAGGATCCACCTCCAGACCTTTACACTTACAAGGGGTCCCTATATACCTACTTACCTACTGGGGATCTATATATCTACCTACCTTCTAGGCTGGCCTATATACCTACTTGCCTACTTTTGGGAATTATATATATCTATCAACTTAGGGGACCTATATACCTACCTCCCTACTGTTGGGGACTATACAAACTACCTACAGCGGGCCATGTATACCTGTCTACCTACTGGGGGCTATATACCTAAATACTGAAGGGACCTGTATACCTACCTACCTACTGTGGGGGGATCTACAGACTTCCCTACTTAATGGGGGCCTATATAGGAATTATGGGTGACTCCCCATTCCCCACAGTAGGCACCTAAATTTCCTATCATAAGAAAGTGGGTTGCTATGGCGGATAGGGCATCACCATACTTTCCTATAAAGACTCCTAATAGGTAGGGAGATATATAGGCACACCCCTCCTTAGTTGGTAGATAGGTATAAAGGTGCTGGAAAAGGGAGGATTCCAAAATGTTTGTGTGGTAAATTATGCAGAGACGAGTCATGGCCAGGAGAAGTCGTCACCTGTGAGACACTGGATGTAACTGCACTTTAATCACTTATCTGTCTGCAGAGCCTGTGTACAACTAATAGTCACATGTGGTGGTAGCAATTGATCATCATCTGGCAGTATTATTTGGTCCTTAAGTAGTAATATTATTGGGTCTTAGTATTGTGGGAATTTTTTTTAGTAAAAATAATATATAGTATATAGTATAGTATATTTGCTCTATGTATAGGTGTATTATTTGGTAATTGTATGATTTTATTTATAAGTTATAACGCTATAATACATAAATCAGCGCCTTTGAAAATGCATATTTGTCAATGGTGATTTTCTTTATACAGTGTACTCCTGAGATGATGGACAGTATCTATGTGGAATACATGTAAAATTAGTGTAGCACAAGGGTAGGACAATTCATATTGGCATTTGGCACTTATGCCAGACAGTCTCTACCCAGTGATATATTAGTAATCAAGCCACCAGGAGGAAGCACATGTCACTGCACTGCTACTGTTGCATTTTCCTACTACTATTCACACTTAGCCTCTACCTCCTAATGGACACCCAAAAATTATCTTTATATAGCTTCCTCCCTCTAATGGACATCATGGTGCAGTGCTACTATGCAGTCACACTTCCCATAAAGGGACATGTGCTCTTGGGCAGTCAGCTTTTCAGCCCATGTAAAAGTACAGTTAAATGTTCAACGGGAACAAAGCAAAAGTCCCTATGATCATGGCAGAGCGCAGACTTCAAATCCAGTTATCCAGAATATCTGATAACCTGGATCCATGTTCCTTCAAGGTCCATGATGGCTTGAAGGAATTTAATTGTATATGTTACCCAAAACTTTCAAGCTTTTAAAAGTTTATCAATTATAAATAATTAATTTCATACTGTTTTTAATTGTTTAACCTCATTTTGAGTCTCTTGTTCCTTTCTGTGCACTACACCCCATTACATGGCCATGCTGTTACTCCATTGTCCATTTACATTAACCATTGGCATTTCCAGCAAACAACTGATTGGTTGTCTCTGATTCAAAGCATTTGCATGTAAGGGTATGGTCACACTGATATTGAAGGGGTATTTTCATCTCTTAAATCAATGTCATTTCTCTATGATTGGTGGAGGTCTGACCTCTGGGATCCCCAGTGATCTGGAGAATGAAGGGGTTACAGCGCTGTTTCATGGAAATTAGACCGTAGCTACATTTAGGTACCCGAGAAACCATCTGTGCATGGTAAAACAGTAAAGGGGTAACAGTGTTGTGGTGCCTCTATTCTCAGGATCAATGAAGGTTCCAGTGGTCAGACCACCACTAATCACTTTATGAGATGGAAATGCTGCTTTCAGAGCATTTGTTGGAGGTTATTTCAGTAGAAATGGGAAGAATAGCTCAGTATGGAATACTGTTGTTTTAGTTTAAGCTATTGTAGCCTGTCTTAGCCCATAAGAAATACGACAGGTCTAGCACCGCACCATGGAAGTGTAAACAAATAGGGTCTATCCCAGTGACAAGTTCCCTTTAAATGAAGTTATCATCCTCAGAATCCACTAAATTATCCAGCGAAGCATCATATTTCTGTGCTTAAGAAGTAGCATCATCCCATTTATGGTGGAAGTAATTCAAGCAGGACAAAGTCCCAGAGCCAGCGAGGCAGGGTGACTCTATCTCACAGTTCTGCAGAAAACAGCTCAGATTGAAATAGGAGTAAAGAGGATTTATTGAAATGAGAGAGAATAAATTACTGTAAGCTAGTTGGGGTTGCCCGGGACACCGACAGAGGAGATTTAATACTCGCTGGATGTCTGCCTTAACTTGCAGTCTACAGAATATTATTTATATCTTTTTTTTATAAGACCAAACAAGGTATATTTTACATGACAAAAATCTAATGGGGATGTAAATAAGTAGACTTCCTGCCAGGGATTAGATGTGTCTTATCAAACTCTCCAAGGAAAACTAGACTATTACTCGTTGGGTCAAGTCCGAGTTCTGAAGCTTTCCACAGAAGTAGAAATTGGACAAGTGTGGTCATGTAGCAATGACTGACAATCCTTTGATGTTCAGCCATGTAATAAATCACTTCATGAGTCTTGCAATGCACAAATAATATTGTGCTGCATGTAAAAGAGCATGGAAAAGATTCGGCAAATAATTTTCTGTGACAAATGGTTTTCTGCTGTCTGATGACTGTTCTTCATGCACAGCCAAACTGCTGCACTAAATTTGATACATACAGGTAGGTAAATCAGGTGCTTTATAGGGTTATAGACCAGGTTTCAGCTTTCTAGCACCTATTGTTCTCTACATATTTGCAAAAATAAATCATAATTCTGTGCGATTGCTTTCTTTTTTATGCACATCCAAAGGACTGGACCAAGTTGCATCATATTTGGCACACAGGTCTATCAGAAGGGGCCTTCAGAAAGTTTTATACCAGGTTTTACCTCTCTAGGGTCCATCTTCTCAACATATTTGCAAATGATCAGAACTCTTCATGAATGGAGTGTACCTATACTGAATTTTAGTATTTTCATAAATTGATCAGTCTTGCCTCTTAAAAGGAACTCTGATTGTGGATGAAAAACTCCTGTAGCAAAGCTCATGGCTGCTGCCCAAGCTGCAGAAACCTCTATTCACACCCAAGTCTATCTCCAGACTGACCAGACACATCAAAGCCAACCGAGAGCTGCTGAAACTCCCCTGAAGACTGAGGCACAACTGCAGTCTGAGCAAGGCAGACAAACAGCATAGACTCCCCAGCAGACCCAAGTCCATCTCTAAGCTGACCAGACATGTCACAGACAACACTTAGCTGCTGAAACTCCCTAGCAGAGTGAGACATGACTGCAGTCTCAGTGAGACTGGCGATCAGCAGAGGCCCACAGCAGACCCAAGCCAATTTCTGGGGTCACCAGGTTTGATGGATTCTATACTCTTTTTTTCTTGACGTCTATAGTAAGTCGGTTTCCATAGAGTGGACTCAGATGTCATACATTTATTGTGGATTCAAATGACAGAATCTGCACTGAAATTCTACAACTAGTTACGGTTCAATGTTACTGTTAACAAAACCCATTCACTCACAGCGGTAAAAATCCAACATGGATTGAAAGCACACTGTGGATTTTCAAATCCACATTGTGTCCTATCTGTTGGGGAAATGCTGCAGATTTTCACCACAGACTGCATTCATAGAATTGCAGTGAAAATCTGCGCCAAATACCAGAATCTGCATGTTACACATTCTCACTTCTCTGACACGTTAATCTTAGCATTAGTTATTGATGTCATCACATTACCATAAGAAATGTTCCATCAACCATACAATTACCGCACTTTTAAACATCAATGGGTACATTCTCTATTTCCTACTATTAGTTCTCACGCACTTTACCATATTACAGATACTACAGCACTGTACTGGTGTTCTCACAGTGGTCGGATATGCTGTGGATGTAAGTGCTACAACAAGGTGAATTTAAATTATGCAGAATGTCAGTTTATGTTGCAGATACTCTGTAGATGTGTTTGATTCCCTGACTTTATTGGGGAACTTAAAATCTGCGATAAACCAGCAGCTGTTTTTTACGTATTATGGAGATCTTTTTCCCCGAAGCTGTCCTGAGGAATCAGCAGGGTAGTTTCACACGACTGTTGTGGAGGCTGATATTAATGTCCAAAGCAAACTGCAATTCGCCTCGCACTGTTTTCAATGGAAAAACAGCATTGCAGTGCACACAACTTTGTTTTTCTGTTGCACTGTTTTTTTTTTGACAGTTCTTGAGGGAGATTTTAGCTCTAAAACCTCAGATACTATATGCGGGCTGAAATCCACTTCTAAATTCAGCTTTAAAACCACATCTAGATTTCCAAATCTGCTTTGAAAAACCTTGCAAAATCAGTGTGTTATTTAGACGCGGACACCCCCTAGCCTTTGAATGTAGCCAGTTCAATAGATAATAGCACCCAATTTTTTTTTTAATTAATCTTTATATCAAAAACACAAATGCATTGTATAGCCTTGAAAGGCTTACCACATGTTTCACAAACACCTTCTTGGAAGCGCACTCATCCTCTGCTGAGGTATATGGTCTCATATCTCAATCCATGATCGTTAGCCTGGAATAGTAAGGGTATGTTCACACGGCGTTTCTTGAAGTGTAAATTTACGCTTCCAAATCAGCTTAAAAAAATGCCTGATTATAGGCATATTTTGAAGCGTTTTTTGAATCGGATTTTGAAAAATCCTATCCCCATTGTTGACTATAAGTATTTTACAAGGGAAAAACGCCTCAAGAATTGACATATCACTTAATTTTACAGGCGTAATTACATCCAAAAAACAGCTCGCAATTACGAATGTGAAATACGCTTCATGTGAACAGCAAGGCGTATTTTACATTATATTCAATGAGGAATAATTTGAAACTTGTTTGAGGCTGATTTTGGGCCATTTGCCAGTACATAAAACGTGCTAAAAACAGCCCAAAAAACGCTGTGTGAACATACCCTAAGGAAGCTGTGCCGGCTGCACACTGTGCGGGATGCCTGCAATGTTTCAAAAGTAAGACCTTTTTCTTCAAACACACAGTACACGCCACTACGCGCCTGCAATGTGCCATGTGAACATACCCTAACAGCGAGGTTACGTTCACACGGCTCATTTTGACACTGACTCTGAGGCAGATTCAACACTGAATCTGCCTCAGAATCAGCGTGCAATCTGCCTTACATGGTGTCTACTGGAAAATCAGTATTGTTGTTGACACAGTGCTGGTTGTCCTCAGTGCTGATTTCTTGCCAGTGCTGAATCCTCACCTCACATTGTAGTATATAGGAGGCAGAAAATCTACGTCTTAAAATCAGCCTCAAATCCTCATCTGAAATCCGTGCTTACAGGCATGGATTTCAGGTGATGATTCAACGCTGAAATTTTCAGCGTCCAAATCAGCCGTGTGAATGTACCCTCTAAGTCTGTTGCCCATAGCAACCAGAGCTCAGCTTTCAATTCTTACACTGCTCTGAAGAATTAAAAGCTGAGCTTCGATAGGTTGCTATAAGGACGGTGTTACTATTAGACAGATTTGATAAATGAGGCCCACGTCCACATTGCATAGATAAAATAGTGGTCGGATTCTGATTGAGAATCTGACTAGTATTTGATCGATTTTTGGACTGTTTTGTTGCTTATTTTTGGCCGCAGTTTTCAGATTCGGCCGCCCCCCTAAACATTGGAACAGTACATTTTCGGCCGTAAATCCAGTGGAAGAATGTACATGTTCTAAGTTTTTTAATAAAACGGCTGTTTTGAAATCCGACTGTCCGAATATCCAAGCTGTGTAGACTACATCTCGGATTTTCTACTGAAGTCTATGGGGATGGTTTCCAGTGGGTTTTCAGACAAAACCGGACTCAAAACCCAGTGGTAAAACCATTCCGTGTAGACAGGTCCTCATAATAACTAAAGAGTAAAGTTTCTCCTTAAGGAGCCGTTCACATGGCACAGTGCAAATACCGGTCGGAAATCCCAAACTGTATTTGGACGGTTTTCGGGCCTTGCACGCGGCGGCCGGGGGACGGCTTTTCTCCTCAGTTTGCGGAGAAAAGCACTCCCCCCTTCGCATTAACATGTTCATATTCTGCCCGAAAACCAGACGGAAGAATGAACATGTTGAATGTTTGTCGGACCACCAGCAGTCTAGAAAACCGCCCGGCCGAAAACCCGTGTACAAGTTGTCACCCGGTATACAGACGGTTTTCAAAACCGAAAACTGTCTGTAAAACCGGGTGACAACCCGTGCATTGGGGACAAGCCCTAAGGGTGTAGAGAGACTTATAAGCCATGCAATGCTTCCTGGGAAATATGCAAATAGGCTCCAGAAAAGGGCCTAACTAAAGTCTCTGGTGCCATGTTTGGAATATTGGATGTTAGGGTATGTTCACCCGGCTTATTTTGATGCTGTTTTTGAAGCAGTTTTCTGAGCATTTCCGCACCAAAAACAGCATCCAAAACGACTCCAAAACGCCCCAGTTCATTTAATTGATTACTATTTTTCACGCGCTTTTTTGGAAGCTGTTTTGGGCAATGAAGAAGAAGTATCATGTCAATTCTTGAAGCATGTTTTAGGCGCGTTTCTCGGCGTGTTTTTTGACACACGTTTTTGGAGCGCTTTTCGGTGCATTTTTTGACTTGGCTATTAATTTGCTGAGGAAGCGTATTTCAGACGTAAACCGCTTCGAAAACAGCGTCAAAATCAGCTGTGAACATACCCGTAGAAGCCTCTCACCCAGCCAACCAGAACTCTGCTCTGCACTGATAAGGTACATACATCCAGAAACAGCTCCCTACGGATGGGAAGCTTCTTCTTAGGCTATGTCAATTGGCAATTGTAAAATTCTGTTAGAAATCCAACGGCATTTTACAACCGTGGTTCTGTGGTTTTTGGAGTGGATTTTGCAGCCGAATTTCAGATTTTTGCCGGACCTTTAATATTGAACTGTACTAGAATCCGTCATAATATGGTGGATTATAGAACAGGTTCGATAACCTGGAGGTCTTGAAATTCAACAAAAGAAAATCTGAGGTGTGAAGGCTCAGAGGTCTATGGGAATGGTTTACCGTTGAAATTTTGCATATTCTAAATACTCAATACGCTTAAAAATCTGGCCACAAAACAGTGCTGTGTAGACATGGCCTTAGGCTATGTTCACATGCCGGACTTTTCCAATTGAAAAAATCTGATGTATTTTCCTTAGCAGATATTGGATTTCTGCTGAGGATTTTGACATTGCAGAGGCAGCATTTGCCTCTGAATTGGACCTGGGTTAGCCCCATATTAGTGAACCTAACTTGCATCACTCTAGCCAAAGAAGGATCCAACAAGGATTTGCTCAAAAGTAAAGGACATGTTCATTATATTTTCCTGAACCAGAGACTGCTCATCCAAACAAATGGCAGTTAGATTACACAGGGATTTTAAAAACAATCCAACTCTTAATCCCCATTGAATTCCATGTTAAAATCCGTCATGTGAATTTACCCTTATGGAGCATTTGCTGTCTTGGGTTAAAACCTCAGTCATTTTAAAGGTTCTTTCAAGCAAGGGTCCCCAACCGCCGGGCTGCGGCCCCTGGCTACACCTGATTCCGACTCTAATCCGGGTGGTCGGCATCTACTCTGCGCGGCCGTTGAAAGCCAGCCGCGCAGAGTTAGCAGCTGCACACAGCATGAGGCTGCATTACCAGGGAGAAAGCAGGGGCGGTTCATTACCGTCCCTGTTTTCCCTATCATTGTAGATGCAGCACTCACTGAGCAATGTATAAACACATCAGCGACGCAGGGAGTATGATGCAGCAGTGTCGTCACACCCCCTGCGCCACTGAGTCTCGCCGGACGCCGGGTCCTGGAGGCAGCAGCTCTGCCGGGCATCGGAAAAATTGATTAACTTTTTTTTTTTTTTTTTTTTAAACTAGCCTGGCTGTTCACTGGGGGCATATATCCATATAAATAATGACTACAGGGGGGCATATATCTACATATAATGACTACAGGGGGGTATATATCCATATATATAATGACTATAGGGGGCATATAGCCACATATAATGACTACAGGGGGCATATATCCGTCTATAATGACTATGGGAGGAATATATCCATCTATAATGACGATCGGGGGCATATATCTATATATATATAATGACTACAGGGGGCATATATCCATATATAATGACTACAGAGGGCATATATCCATATATAATGACTACAGGGGGGCATATATCCATATATAATGACTACAGAGGGGGCATATATCCATATATAATGACTACAGAGGGGGCATATATCCATATATAATGACTACAGAGGGGGGCATATATCCATATATAATGACTACAGAGGGGGGCATATATCCATATATAATGACTACAGAGGGGGGCATATATCCATATATATCCACATCCACATGATGTACGAGACAGTATTTTCCATCTCCACAAAAGTTACAAGTTAAATTTGACTGCTTTTGAGGTAAAACTGCAGTTAAACTTTCTTGCAAGGAAGAGGTTAATTGCAAGTGAGCCGATGATACATGTAATGTACAAATCAAAGACTTGACAGAGCCAATCACTGTGAGAAAAAAAGCTAATTTTCTCCATTCTTTCTTTTTGGCGCACACACACTATAATGATATGCATAATTCAGCCAAGTAGCTTGACGGTAATTAGAATAAAACAATGCTGTAAGTAAAATTTGGATGTTGCCTAATTTATCCCTTCAATCAGGAATTCAGTCTGGTTAAGAGACATCAACATATACCTCTATTGCCACCATCTGGACAATACAGGAAACTGCATAGCTATTTTGTATATACATAGAGCACCACTTAGTGGGCATAATACTACAAGAACTGTACAAGTTTTAATTACTTGCATTTTACAAAACAGTATTACACTGTCTTCAGAGGTAGGATATTAACACTTAACATTGCAATTAATATGCTTAATCTGCAAACCAAGCCCCTGAGCTGAGATCCCGGAATCTCTAAATATAAGAAAATTGTAAAGGTCAATAACATGTTTTGTTATAGCAAGATTTGTATAGAACTTTGTTAAAGGGGTTCCCAATTTTGTCTATATAAACTCCAATTATTGTATAATTAATCCCATTCAGCTTTTATATTAACGTTGAATTTCAGTTCCTCTAAATCTTCAAAAACCCGGTTTGCAATTTTTGTGCAACAACTTTACTAAGTCTACTTAAAGGGATTGATAGAATATACCACCAATGTAATGTAGGTGCAGCACCCGCCTCTGTGACCCGCACCTACAGCTGAAACCAGAAGTTTCCATACATTACATAAAAAGACACATATGCATGCTTTTCTCACTATCTGACATGAAATCAGAATAAACCTTACCCGATTTAGGCCAATTAGGATTACCAAAATAAAGGAGAGAGAGAGGAGAGAGAGAGAGAGAGAGAGAGAGCGAGAGAGAGGAGAGAGAGAGAGAGAGAGAGAGAGAGCGAGAGAGAGAGAGAGAGGAGAGAGCGAGAGAGAGGAGAGAGAGCGAGAGAGAGGAGAGAGCGAGAGCAAGAGAGGGGAGAGAGAGGAAGAGAGAGAGAGAGAGAGAGAGAAAGAGGGGAAGAGAGAGAGATTCTGATAATGTAAGTTGATTAGATACACATCTGTGGTTGTATTCTAATTCACACCAGAAACACGCTGCTTCTGTGTGAAACATCAAGGAAAAGTCTAAAGAAATCAGCCAAGATATCAGGAAGAGAATTGTTGACTTATACAAGTCTGGTTCATCCTTGGGTGCAATTTCCAGATACCTGAAGGTGCCTTGTTCATCTGTACAAACAAATATATGCAAGTAAAAACAAGATGGGAATGTCCAACCATCATACCACTCAGGAAGAAGACGGGTTCTCTGTCTCAGAGATGAACGTGCTTTGGTGACATATGTGCATGTCAACCCAATAACAAAAGAAAAAGACCTTGTGAAGATGCAGGCGGAAGCTGATAAGATTGTGTTATTATCCACAGTGAAACAAGTACTGTATCAACATGGGCTAAAAGACCACTCTGCCAGATTAATGTTTGCAAATGCACACAAGAACAAAGACCTACATTTTTGGAGACATGTCTTGTGGTCTGATGAAACTGTTTGGCCATAATTACTATTGTTACGTTTGGAAGAAAAAGGGAAAAGTTTGGAAGCCTAAAAACACCATCCAAACTGTGAAGCTCGGGGGTGGCAGCATCATGTTGTGGTTTGTTTTGCTGCAGGAGGGACTGGGTCACTTCACAAAATAGATGGGATCATGAGGAAAGAAGATTATGTGGAAATACCGAAGCAACATCTCAAGACATCAACCAGGAAATTAAAGCTTGGACCGAAATGGGTCTTCCAAATGAACAATGACCCGAAGCATATTGTCAAACTGGTTACAAAGTGGCTTAAGGATAACCAAGTCAATGTTTTGGAGTGGCTATCACAGAGTCCTGTTTTCAATCCTACTGAAAATTTATAGGCAAAGCTGAAAAGGCAGGTGCGAGCAAGATGGCCTACAAACAAGGCTCAATTACACCAGTTCTGTCAGGAGGAATGGGCCAAGATTCTTACCAACTATTGTGAAAGGGTGGAAGGATATCCAAAACATTTGATCCAAGTCATACAGTTTAAGGTCAATGCTACCAAATACTAATGAAAGGTATGTAAATTTTTGACTTTGCAGAAAGTAATAAAAATGCCTTAAAAATTCTCTCTCTCATTGTTCTGGCATTTGGGAAATATAAATAATTTCAGTAATCCTAATTGACCTAAAACAGGTAAGGTTTATTCTGATTTCATGTCAGATAGTAAGAAAAACATGCATATGTGTCTTTTTATATAATGTATGTAAACTTCTGGTTTCAACTGTATCTCCAGAAAGTGCCCTGGAAACTCCTATTTTGAATGGAAAAGTGACTGCTCTAGCGCAGTCCCTTTCCATTAGTTTAGTGGGAGTTTCAAGTACAACTGCTTAGCTGTACATGAAACTCACATAGAAATGATTAAAGAGGGCCGATACATGCATGGTCACTTCTCCGTTCAAGACAGGAGTTTTTGGCAGTGGCGTAGCTACAGGGGATGCAGTTGCCCACAGGCCCCCCTCGCCACACACTGTATAGATGGGTCACATAGACCCAGCCAGGGGCGTTGCTGCCCTGAACCTCAGGTCGGCGGGATCCAGGCCGCTGCCGTGGATCTGGAGCGCCGACAGTCTCTTCAAGTGTATGTGCGTCCTATGGACGCACATACACTTCAGCGCGACCGCGGAGCGGAGAGCGAGCGTTCCTGGAGAGCTGCAAGCCCTTTGGAGTATCCGGCACAGGCGGCGTGAGTAGTCCCCGGCCCCGCGCTATCCGCCCCCGGGCCGCCCGATGTTAGGGTCTTAAGCGCTACCAGTCGCTAAGCTATCGGCTTAGCGGCTTTAGGACCTTGGGGGCCCGGGCAGCGGTGGCGGGACTAACTGATGTGGTCCGGGCCGGACGCACATACAGTTAGATGCTTTGGGGCAGAGAGCTCCGCGGAGTACTCTGGTCCCGCAGCAGGATGCGGCTCTGTGCGCGCCGGAGTGCACAGCCAGGCGGCGTGCGGTTCATCACGCATGCCGCGGCGGCCTGGTGACGTCACACCGCTGAAGAAAGACCGGGAGCAGCGACCGCGACAGGGACAGCGGCAGGGAGCGAGGTCAGGTAAGTGCTGTCAGGGTATTACTTTAATTAGCGCTATTCATGCTGGGGGCTATTATCTAAGGTTATATGTGCAGGGGGGGGCTATTAAATCTATTGTTATATTTGCAGGGAGGGATGCTATTATCCACTGTTATATGTGCAGGGAGGGGGGCTTTTATCTATTGTTATATGTGCAGGGAGGGGGGGCTATTTTCTACTGTTATATGTGCAAGGAGGGAGGCTATTATCTACTGTCATATGTGCAGGGAGGGGGGCTATTATCTACGGGTCATAATGTGCAGGGAGGGAGGCTATTATATACTGGTATATGTGCCGGGAGGGGGGCTTTTAAATTATTTTTATATGTGCAGGGAGGGGGGTATGTTATATATTGTTATATGTGCAGGCACGGGGCTGTTATCTATTGTTATATGTGCAGGAGGGGGGCTTTTTATCTATTGTTAGATGTGCAGGGAGGGGGGCTGTTATTATTGTTATATGTGCAGGGAGGGGGGCTATTATCTACTGTTATATGTGCAGGGAGGGGGGTATTATAAACTGTTATATGTGCAGGGAGGGGCTATTTACTGTTATATGTGCAGGGAGGGGGGCTATTATCTACTGTTATATGTGCAGGGAGTGGGGCTATTATCTACAATTATATGTGCAGGGAGGGGGGCTATTTTCTACTTAGATACGGGCAGGGAGGAGCTATAATCTACCTACCTAGTGCTGTGAGGCCTATAAGCTCCCAAAAATATACATGTGCTGGGGGGCCTATAAGCTATCTATATACCTGCTGGGGGACCTAAACCTGCCTATATACCTGCTGGGGGACCAAAACCCTCCCTATTTCCCTGCTGGGGGTACCTAAACCTGCCTATATACCTGCGGGGGGACCTAAACCTGCCTATATACCTGTTAGGGGACCCATAACCTGCCCATATACCTGCTGGGGGATCCATAACCTGCCTATATACCTACAGGGGGATCAATAACCTGCCTATATACCTGCTGGGGGACCCATAACATGTCCATAAACATGCTGGGGGATCCATAACCTGCCTATATACCTACAGGGGGATCAATAACCTGCCTATATACCTGCTGGGGGGACATATAAAGTATATAACCACCTATTGGGGGACGTATATACTTACTGGGGACCCTTTATCTTCACTGGGGGACACATAATTTACCTGCGTGTGAAGTCGCTAACATCGTTAAGCCGGTTGTTACGGCCTCAACACACGTCAGTTGATAAGCGTTAGCAATCGACTCCGCGGACTCCAGTCGGTTGTTAAGCCAGTGGTTACGGCCTCAAGTCGATTGTTAAGACCTTAGCAATCGACTCCGGGGACTAGGCGTGAGTATGTCACTACGCTGCCTGCGCAGCATGATGACATCACGCCGACTGTGTCGGGAAGCAGACGAAACCCAGCAGGAGCTTCAGGGAGCATGGAAAGGAGAGTACTAGTATTTTTTATTTTTTATTACCTGCTGGGAGCCCAATTACATACCTAGCTATAAACTGGGGGCCATATCACCTGCCTAGATGTATACTGTGGGCCATATTACCTACCTATCTATATACTGGAGGCCATATTATCTGCCTAGCTATATACTGGGGGCTATATTACCTGCCTAGTAATATACTGGGGGGCATATTACATGCCTAGCTATATACTGGGGGCCATAATACCTTCCTATCTATATACTGTGGGCCATATTACCTGCCTAGCTATATATGGAAGCATTTTACCTGTCAAAGATATACGGGGGGACCATTTATACCCCTGCCTAGCTGTATGGGGGGCCCATATTACCTGCCAAAATATGTTTTGGGGGGCCATATCTTTCCCCTAGCTATATACGGGGGGCCCTTTTTACCCCCCTAGCAATTACGGGGTTTCATTTTTACCTCCCAAGCTGTACCCTGGGGACCATTTACCTGCATACCTAGCTATCTACTGGGGGCCATATTACTGCCTAACTAAAAAATTGGGGCCCAATATTTACTTACCTATCTAAAATATTGGGGGGCCATATTACCTGCCTAGCTATTTTTGGGGGGCCATTTTCCCGGGCCAAGCTTTTAAAGGGGGGGCCATTTTAACATGCCTAGCTTTATACGGGGGGCCATTTTCCCTTTTCCTTTGTTAAAATTTTGGGGGGCCCATATTCCCCTCCCCTATCTATATCCCGGGGGGGCCCCATATTCCCCTGCCTAGCTATATCCGGGGGGCCAAAAAAATTTACCTCCCCTAAATATTTTGGGGGCATATTACCGCCTATCTAGGGGGCCCTACCCGGGCCTGCCCTAATTTGGCCCCAAATCTACTTACTTACCTGAGAAAAGGGGGTCCATATAAAGGGGGGAAATTTAAACCTACAAAATTTGGAAGAGTTTTCCACTTATTTTAAGTTTTAAGGTCTAACCAAACCTAAAAGAAGCGTCCCCTATCCCCCTTTTTAAATCTGGGGGGGCTGTCTACTATTGGAGTGTTTTTCCCTACCTACGGGGTGGAAACCAAATTGAGCCCCTAACAGGCACCCCCGGATTTTACGTTTTTCCCGCCTTTAGGGTCTTTCCCCGACTTAGTCTGCCCCTAGTTACGAACGGGGACCGAAACACGCAACCCCAGGGACAGTGACAGGCCGGGCGCTGCGGGGGCCCCCGGGCGCTCCCAAATAATCTTTGCCAGTTGTAGCTACCCCTAGAAGCGCATCCCGCGACTCCCCCCCGGTTTCCCGGGTCGGCGTCCGGACACAGCCTTGTCCCGGGCCCCGGCGGGGATCGCTTCAGCTGTAGGGAAAATCCCCCCGGGCGCATAAATAACCTGTCTATCCCGGGCAGGGGGGGAACATATCCCCTCCCCTTATACCTGCTAGGGGGGGACCTTTCCCCTGCCAATACCTGCTAGGGGGGGGAATATCCCTTTGCAAAAGGGGGGAACATATACCTGCCTAAAAACCCGCTATGGGGGGACCTATCCCTGCCATCCCTGCTATGGGGGACATATCCTGCCCTATAATTACACCCATAAATGTACTAAAATATTTTGGGTTCCGACTTACATAAAAATTTAAAACTTAAAAAACAAACCCTATAGTCCCTAACCCGTATGTAACCCGGCGACTGCCTGTAGTTGGTTGGCGAACTTTCACTGTTTGGAGTCTAACATGTTTGTGTGGTAAATTCTGCAGGGACGAGTTTTAGTTAGGAGAAGACGTCATGAAGGTCTGGACCGGATGAAGGCAGAAAAAAGAAAACGACTTATCAGAAAAGACGTCACCTGTGAGTCACTAAATGTAACTGCCCTGTAATCACTTATATGTCTGCAGAGTCTGTGTACAGCTGCTATCTACCACTGTATGGTTACTGTATGGTGGTAATATTGGTCTTCGTGTAAGGGTTTATTTTCAGTAACAGTACAACGGTTTTATTAAAGGAGTTGTCTCCCTTCAGAGTTTCAGAGAATGCATGAATGAAATACTCTGTCACTTCCTGGTTCAGACTGACTCATTTGCATACAGCTCAGTGCTTGTACAGCACAGAGCTGTGCTTTCAGATGCTAATTAGATCAGATTAGCTTCTCAAACTACTAACAGGACTTCTTATCTGATCCCCAAAACAAAAGCCTAAAATTTCAGTTCTGTTTATTTACATAAATCGAGCTTTTTAAATGCTGAGCAGCACAGGACACTGCCAAGACCTTTTGTGATGATGTCACTCACTGTTATCTCATTGAACAAACAGCAGGGGAGAATTGTTTACAGGTCTGTTACTGAGGGAACTAAAATAGCCAGGGAGGCCATAAATTCACTTGTATCTCCTTGGGAAAACAGGGGAACAAAGCAATATATTGGAAAATGTCTTTATTTTGTTTCCCTTTCAATTTGAAAGCTTTTCTTTGTAGCGAGAAAACCCCTTTTTAAAGTCTCTTTAGGTGGTGTTATGTGGTAGGGGATTGGGGGTATTATTTGGTCTTATATATTGTTTTTTTTTGGTTTTAGGTCTTGATATATTGTTTTTGCTCAGTAAAAGTATATGGTATTATCACAAATTTTATGTTAAAAAGGGGTATTCTTTGACCCTTGTAATTTGTTGTTATTGGTATTATTGATCTTGCTAACTGAGGGGGGCAGAACTTTTAGGGTTGATATAGTCGCTATATAGCACTGATAATGTACCCTGTAAGCATTGATCGCAGAACACAATAAGTCAATAAACTTTCACAAAACAACAACAAATTTTCAAAAAACAAAAGGCACAATTTGCATTTTTTCCTGTTCACCCCACAACATTTTTTTTTTACTTTGTGAGGGGGGCAAGAGGGACCAGACATTTTGGTTGTATAACATGTTTTTCTTTGGCCCCATTTGAAATGAATTTTATTCTATTGGGAAAATTTATTTTAAAAAAAAATATTTTTCTGCGTGCCAAACAGCAACATCCATCACATCAAGTATTGGTCCACAGATGGTGTCCGGCGGAAGGGGGGCCCCAAGCTGAAGTTTTGCACCCAGGCCCAAGTGTCTCTAGCTACACCCCTGGTTTTTATGCTTTGTTTAGAGACAGGAACAGATCCCAGAGGCAGGACCCACACCTAGCTCACATTAATGGCGCATACTATCGATATGCCATCAATGTCTATGATGGCAAACCCCTTTAACAATAAGGGATCATAGGCTTTGATTTAAATTTTATAATATTTTAAGCGTGAATCACTGTCCATATTATTTCACTACTGTGACCAGTATTGGACTGGGATGCATAGGGCCCACTTGTTGAGTTAATTCTGGAGTGCACAATATCTGTACTGTGACAACCAGGACTGGGACAGGCATACTGATGCCCTGGGCAAATAAGGCATATTGCGCCCCCAGTGGAAATTTCAGCCCACTCCATACCTCTGTGCACCCCCTTTTCTGCCTGGGATAAAATGGCTCCATAGGCCGCCCCCTACATTCGCTTACCCATCAACGCATTATCCCTATACTGTAAAATTCCCATGTATTTCCCTGCATTATCACTGTGCACACTATATCGGTATTATGACATCACCATGTATTATCCTGTCATCACTTTGTGCACTATATCTGTACTGGGTCATTACTGTCACTCTGCATACTACATCTGTGCTGTGACATTACCATGTATTACCCTGTCATCACTGTGTGCACTATGGGTAACATACTGTATATGATTTTTGGCACCCAGGCGCCATTGTTTTGTGCACATTTGTAGCATAGAATGCACCTGAATCTATGAACCTGCTCTACTACAGGTCACAGATTTAGTGCTTTCTTGCTACTAAGCGACACTTCTGTTCCAGCAGTAATGAGCCTGGATTTGCCGTACTGAAGCTATAAATGTGTAGCTTCGTGCGGTTGTAGTGCGACACGCCTCCAGCACTCCCCCAATCCAAGGCGCATTACAAAGTGCCGCGGGCGCTCTGTAATGCAGCTAATATTGGAGTATGCCTCATTAAAAATATAGCGAACAGTGCTGCGCCAGTTTTCAGGCTGAAAAGATGCCTGAATTCTTGTGCAGCCCTGTACATACAGTACATGTCGCCCTATATCTGTACTGTGACATCACCATGTATTACCCTGTCATCACTGTGTGCACTATATCTGTACTGTGACATCACCATGTATTACCCTGTCATCACTGTGTGCATTTATTGTACTGTGCGACCATGAAATTACCCGGTCACAGTTCGGATGGGGGGTCCGGGGCCCACAGGGGGGGTTGATTTTTGGGGGGGCCCCCCCTACTGTACGAAAAAATTTTTTTACCGGCCTCTCGGACTTTAAATGAACCCTTTTTTTAACCACAAAATTCGGGCTTTCCCAAAAACAGAACTGTTTTGTGTTTTATATACCAGTGAGTACATATCTGTCTGTTCACATATTTCGACTATCTCAACATTTTTTTTATTTTATCAAGACACAGGGCCCTAAGTAGCTCCACCCCATATCCCCTCCACCCCTTTACAATATCCCCCCCCATTTTTTAAAACCACTTAGGGTCAGACACCAGCTCAGGTAAAACCCCAACAACACCCCTTTATAGGGGGCCCAAACATAGGGGTTTTGACCCCAGCTCAATTTAATAACCTACAACCCCACCATAAAGGGGCCCAAATTAGAGGTCGGGACCCCGGGTCAGGTAAAACCTCCCAAACACTGCCATTTTTTGACCACTTTGGGTCAGACCCAGTCAGGTATAACCTACAACACCACCATATAGAGACCCTTAGGGGACCCCCCAGCTGGGTTTATAACCTCAACCCGTATATATAGACCATAGAGGTCAGACACCACCCTCAGGGTAAAAACCTACAACACCGCCATTTTTATACGACACCCTTAAAAAAAAAGGTTGGGTCAGACCCCCACCCCCAAAGGCCCTTAGGGTAAACCTAAAAACCACCCCATATAAGCCCAAAATAGAGGTCGACCCCAACCCTTCGGTTTTAACCCTACAACAAAAAAACCCAAAATAAAAAGCGGCCACAAAAAAAAGAGGTCGCACCAGCTCAGGTAAAAACCTACAACACACCAAAAATATAGACCAATAGGGGTCACCCCCGGAAACCCCCCCCTTTTAGGAAAATAAAACACCGCCATTCCAAAAAAGGGGCCACTTTAGGGTCGGGGACCCCCAGCTCGGGTTTAAAACCCTTTAAAACCACCCCATATAAAAAGACCAAAAACCTTTCCCCGAAAGGTAAAAGGGAAACCCCAGTCAGTAAAAACCTAAAAAAAAAACCTTTCACCAAATAAAAGCCACATAGAGGTCAAAACCCCAAAGCTCAGGTAAAACCCTACAACCCCCAACCTTTAATAAAAAGAAACCAAAAACCAAAAAGAGCCTTTCAGACACCACCCTAGGTAAAACCTAAAACACCCCATATAGAGCCCCAATAAGACACCAGCTCAGGTATAACCTAACCCCCCCTTATATAGCCACAATAGAGGGCAGACAAGTTCGGGTTTAAAAACCCCCCCTTAAACACCGCCCATATTATAAACCCCCCTTTTAAAAGAGGTCAGACACCGGGCTAGGTATAACCTAAACACCCGCCAAAAATAGGGGGAACCACAAAATTTAGGTCAGGACCACCACCCTCAGGTAAAACCCCTACAACCCCCCAATTATAGAGCCCAACATAGAGGTCAGACACCAGCTCGGGAAAACCCTACAAACACCCCATTATGGGACCCAAGAGGTAGCCCCACCAGCTGGGTTTATAACCTACAACCCCCGCCATTTTAGACCAAAAAGAGGTCAGCCCCAGCTCGGGGTTTTAATAACCTACCCACCACCCCCCCCCAAAAAACCCCCGCCCCGCCCCCTTATAAAGACCACATGAGGTCAGACACCAGTCAGGTTTTCCCTTACAAACTTCAACCTTTTTAAGGACACATAGAGGTCAGCCCGGGTCAGGTTAACCTACAAACCCCCCATTTTAAGACCACATAGAGGTAAGACCCAGATTAAAAAAAGTATAAACCAAAACACCCAACCAAACCAAAAATTTTGAGATCATAGGGGGCAGCACCAGTCGGTTTTTTAACCTAAAACCACCCCCATAAAAAGGGACCAAATAGGGGTCGGTTTGCTCGGTTAACCTACAAAAATCCTTTATTTGACCCACAAGAGGTGGGACCCCAGCCTTAGGTAAAAACCTAAAACCCACCTTCCATATAAAAAGGGATCAAAATTAAAAAAAAGGGTCGGGACACCGCTCAGGGTTACTAACCTAAAAAATTAACACCCACCATTTTAAAAAGGACCCATAGAGGTCAGAACCAGCCCCGGTTTTTAACCCTAAACACCCCCTTTTATATAGACCAATTTGGGGTTTCAGACACCGGGTTTCGGTATAACTACAACCCCTCCATTTTTAGGACCCCAATAGAGGTCAGACACCACCCTCAGGTCAAAATCACTTTTAAGTAAATCCGCACTGATCCATTTATAGAAGAACAAAACCCCCTGTTAAACCAGGGCCCTCCCCGGGAAGGAGCCCTATTGATGGTCTTTCTTTTTTCCCTTTTCTTCTGCACCCGTTCCCCCACTGCAAGATGCTTGCCCGGGGGGCCCACCACTAAACCCCTGGAGAAATTAACAAAATATTTGGGAATCCTCAATTTTTCCCAAAGAATTTCTTTCCCTTTTGTACAAATTCGGGGTGGGGAGGGGGCGGGTATAAGCATATTTTTAGGGGCCCTAGTCCCCGGGGGGGTTGGAGGGTGAGGGGGACTAACCCCCCTGGAGAAAATGTACTATTTGGGGGCTGTTTCCCTCTAATTATTTTTCCAGGTAAGTAGGAAAGGGACCCTAGGTAGGTGGGAAAAATTTAAGAAAGGCCCGGGGAAAACTAGTAGGCCCTCTTTAGGTGGGTAGACCCCCGCTGGATAAGTTGGAACCCCGGGCCCCCGGGTTTAGGTTGGGGGGTTTCCTTTCCCAGGGGTGGGTGGGTTTAAACCCCCCCCATGTAGATAAGAGGCCCACATTTAGGAAAGTAATAGGCTAAAGTTAGGTTGGTAAACCCCCCAATTAGGTAGGTTTATAGGTAGGTTTTGGGTTTTCCCAATTAGTTGGCTTTTGGGAGGGGGGTGTTTCCCGGGTTAGGTTAAGTGAAAGGAAATTTTAGGGTCCCCTTTATTTAGGCTTCAACCGTTAGGGCCCCCTTTTGGGTTGTTTACAGGCAGTTAAATTTCCCCTTTGGGTAGTTTTAACATTTTGGGGGTTCCTTTAGGTATTTTTTACGGCAGAAAGGGGCCCTTTCCTTTTAGGTATATACAAGAATTTTGGTTAAAAGGGGGGTCTCTTTTGGGTTTAGTATACAGGTAGTTGGGCCCCCTTTTTTCCTTGGGGTTTTTTTAAGGTTTTTCAGGAAAGGGCCCCCAGGGTCCAACCCCCTTTAAAGCTATTTTTGCAGGAGTCAGGGCCCACTTTTTTTAGCTAGTGTGTGGGTTTGTCGAGCCCCCTTTAGGTAGGGGGCCCCCCTTTAGGTAAAGGGGGCCCCCATATTTAGTCAGGGCCCCTTTTATGTGGGCCAGGGTCCCCCCCCTTTTTATTTTCCCAAAGGGCCCCCTTTTGTTTTTTAGTTAGTCGGGGCCCCTTTTTTGTGGGTCAGGGGCCCTTTAATACCCAAAGGCCCCCTTTTTTTGTCGGGGCCCCTTTAGTATTCGGGGGCCCCCTTTGTTGTCGGGGCCCCCCCTTTGTTAGTCAGGGCCCCCCTTTATGTACCCAGGGCCCCTTGGGTTAGTCGGGCCCCCTTAGTTACCCGGGGCCCCCCCTTTATGTAGAAAGGACCCCTTTTTGTAGCCGGGGCCCCCCTTTTTTTGTCGGGCCCCCTTTTTTGTACCCGGGGCCCCCCCTTTTCTTTGCCAGGGCCCTTTTTGGTAGTGGGGGCCCCCTTTTTAGGTGGTGGGGCCCCCCTTTAGGTGGGAAAGGGCCCCCTTTAGGTAGCCAGGGCCCCCATTGGGTTAGCCAGGGCCCCCCTTTAAATGTAGCCAGGGCCCCTTTAATTTGTAGCCGGGGCCCCCCCTTTATTGGGTCGGGCCCCCCCTTTATGTTTCAGGGCCCCCTTGTTGGGTCGGGCCCCCCCTTTATTGCCAGGGCCCCCCTTTAAATTAGCGGGCCCCCCCTTTTGTTGCCGGGGCCCCCCCCCTTTGTTAGCCGGGCCCCCCCTTTTAAGGGAAGGGGGGCCCCCTTTGTTGCCAGGGCCCCCTTTGTTGCCGGGGCCCCCTTTGTTACCCGGGGCCCCCTTAAGTTTGCCCCCCCCCCTTTAGTTACCCACCCCCCCCCTTTTGAAAGCCGGGGCCCCCCCTTTTATTTTGGCCGGGGCCCCCTTTTAAGATAGCCGGGGCCCACCCCTTTTTTTTCCCGGGGCCCCCTTTTTGTTACCCGGGGCCCCCCTTTTGTTGGCCGGGGGCCCCCTTTTTACCCGGGCCCCCTTTTTAAATTTTCCAGGGCCCCCTTTGGTACCCAAAGGGCCCCCTTTTTGGGTTAGCCAGGGCCCCCTTTGTAGCCGGGGCCCCTTTTTTGTGCCAGGGCCCCCCCTTTTAAGATGGGCCAGGGCCCCCCTTTTTTACCCCGGGGCCCCCCTTTTAGATACCCGGGGCCCCTTTTTTAGCCGGGGCCCCCTTTTAGTAGCCGGGGGCCCTTTAGATAGCCAGGGCCCCCCTTTGGTTTAGCCAGGGCCCCTTTTGGGTTACCCAGGGCCCCTTTTTTACCCGGGGGCCCCCCTTTTTAAAAAAAGCCGGGGCCCCCTTTGTAGCCCGGGGCCCCTTTGGGTAAAAAAAAAAAAAGGGCCCCCCTTTAAGGTCCGGGCCCCCTTTTTTTTTTTCCCCCCCCCTTTTTTTAACCCATTTTTTTTTTTTGTCCCCTTTTTTTTTGTTTTTTTACCCCGGGCCCCCTTTTTTTTTTTTTATTTTTTTTTTACCCCGCTCGGCCCCCTCCCCGGTCCACCCCACTCTGAGCCCCCGCGGAAAGGTGTCCCCCTGCATAGGGGGGGGGGCCCCCGGCCCCCTCCCGTAGCGGTGGGGGCCGGCCCCCCCCGGCAGGCTGGGGGGCCTAGGGGGGTCTTCGGGCCTGCCAGGGAGTTTCAGCGGGGGGGCGCGCTAGTGGCGCTTTTGCTCCGCTGACACGCGCAGCCCGGGATTTGGGGAAAATTAACCCCCAAACCCCCGGGGCCGGTTTCTCTGGGGGCTCGGGCCCGCGGCCCCGGGGGGGTAAAGGGACCGGAGGGCCCCGGGGGCCCCCGGGGGAGCGGCAGGACTGCCTCCGGGGCCCACAGAATGGTGGGGGCCCAAAAACCGGGGATTTCAAAGGATCCCCCGGCGGCCCGTCCGATTGGGTTTTTTCCCCGGGGTTTTCCAACTTTTTTTTAATTTTTATTTGTTTTATGGGTTTTTTTCACCAAAGTAATTACACTTATTGGTGTTTTATTGTTCTTAAATTAAATGTATTTCCCTTAAATCCCAAGGTTTGGGGGCATTTATATTGGGGGTCCCTGGGAAAATCATTTTCCCCGGGTATAAAGGGGGTGCATTTAAAATATTTAAGGGGGAACCCCCAGGGTAACCGGGGCTTTCACTGGAAAAAAAAATTTTTGGGTTCTGGGTGACATCAATTGGTTAATTTTCCCCCTGTAAAAATCACGGGTTTTTATATACCGGGCTTTGGGCTCATCATTTTTAAAACCCTTTTATCATTGGTGGGGGGATTTTTTTTGGGAACTTGGTGAAAAATCCCCATGTTTTTCCGGGGGGGCCCTCCAATGGTTTTCCCCCTTTTTTTTCTTTTCGGGCCATACTTTTTTATTCCCCTGTCATCACTGTGTCATATTTTTTTATGTAACATCCCCAATGTATTACCCTTTCTTCACTGGGGAACTATATTGTACTTGAAAAACCCCTTTAAACCCCTTTTTCAATGTGTTTAAAAATTCTGTTTTGGGGGCCCCTTTCCCCAAATTTTTTTAATGTCGGCCCAATGTTGCACAATACTTTGTTTTTTTTTTCAATTTTTTTTAAAAAGTTAACTGGGGCCCCAACCTTTTGCCAAATTTTTTTTAACCCGTATAGGGGCCATTTTTGAATTGTAAAAATAAAGCTCCCCCCCGGGTTTTTACTTTATTTTAAACAAATCTTTTTATGGGAAAATTTTCCCATTACCCCCGGGGGCAATAAACGGGGTGGGGAACTTTATTTGGATGGGGGCCTCAATTACTTTTTTACCGCCTTCATCATGTTTTCATAAACCCCCTTATTTTTTAACAATTAGGTTACATCTTACGGGCCTATGTTTTCCCTGTCATCACTGTGTCATTTCGGAAACTGTACCACCTGTTTACCCTTTTCTAATTTTCCTTTTATTGTATGGGAATCACCAATATTACCCTGGTATAGTTCATATTTAAATGTATTACATCCAAAAAGATTTTTTTATCACTTTTGGACTAAAGAGGGGGCATCCCAAACCAGGGGTTTTTCCCCTGTATCAAGGGGGTTTTCCTTTAAACTGACGGGGGAAATCAACCAAAAGATTACCCTGTCATCACGGTGGGGCACATACTTTTATTGGGGCTCACCTGAAAACCCTTTCCACTGTGTGACAAACCGTAAGGCTCACCTGTTTTAAACCCCGTATCATGTGTGATTTTTGACTGTGACATCCCAAAAATCCCGGGGCTACGGGCACATTCTGTTAAAAATCCCATGTATTCCTGTCATCACTGTGTACTATTCTGTATTAAACACACAGTATTCCCCGGGTCTCACTGTTTCAAAATACTGTATTTGGCAAACATTAGAGCTTTTCTATGTGATTGGGGAAAAAAGTGCTTTTTTTGGGTGTGTGGATCCCCATTCCAATTATTTAAAGAATACAGGACCATAGTTACTGCGAGCAATCCACATCTGTTTCTTTTTCAGATTTTTTCTGAACAAGTGAGAACTGAGAAAAGTCACAAACCTTTGCGCAAAGGCTTTTTTGAGACTCAGTTTATGCCAAAATTTTAAATTTCCCAGTGATAAAAAAAGCGCCCTTGTTTTACTGCTTATGAAAAAAAAATCATTACTATTATCCTGGCAGGATGGAAACAGTTGGATATGCTTTATTAAAAAGGGGTTGGGGGCCCCGTATTACCCGTTTTTGTTACAGAAATTTGGGGGAATTCCCTGCAAACACACACTATTGTTTAACAATCTCAGCAAACACAGCCTTCCTATTGTGTCCCAAGGTCATCTTATCTTAGGGCCCTCTGGCTAGTTAAAACCTGTTTGTCCACTTCAGCTTTGAAAAATATCACAATGTACTCATTTAGGGCCACATATATGAAAACTTCTCATTTCATATAGGTCGGGGAAAAATAGAGCGGCGCCCTGATTGGTTGCTATGGGCAACAAAGTGAGTTTTAGACCTAGACAGTTTACAATGCACCCATAGTCAGCCTCACAGCTTTGTGGGAAATACTTAGGTCACCCAAGGTTCTAAGGCCCGGGTTCCTTAATCAAAAGTTTTTTTAGCAGCCTCTGGTCCCGGATTCCCCTTTGAAAATGAAGAAAACATGAAACCTTCAGCATTGTTCTTTCCATTAAAATGACATGCACCATGACAGAAACCCAACAGACCTCATTGTAGTTAATAGGATCTTTTGGACGCTGCTAGTGGCGCCTCTGCACTGCTGCCTCTGCGACAGAGGTTTAAATGGAATCTTCGACACAGATGTCAACCATTGCCCAATTTACCTAGAAAAAAACTTTAGTGGGCTGGGAGTTGTTGCTATAAAGCATACCGTAAAAAAAAGTGATATGATACCCATGTGAAACTAGCCTCTCTCAGGGCTACCACTTATACATGTTAGTTTTTAGGGGTATTCCCCTAGTTTACATTTTTTATAGCATTACCATTCTTAAAGGGGTTCTCCATGATTATCTTTTTATTTGTTATAGGGCTCACAACTGTATTACACTACCGTTCAAAAGTTTGGAGTCACTTAGAAATGTTCTTATTTTTGAAAGAAAAGCACAGTTTCTTTTCAATGAAGCTAACATTAAATGAATCAGAAATACACTCTATACATTGTTAATGTGGTAAATGACTATTCTAGCTGCAAACGTCTGGTTGTTAATGTAATATCTACTTAGGTGTATAGAGGCCCATTTCCAACAACCATCACGCCAGTCTTCTAATGGTACATTGTGTTTGCTAACTGTGTAAGAAAGCTATTGGATATTTTGAACACCCTTGAAAACCCTTGTGCAAGTATGTTTGCACAGCTGAAAACAGTTTTGCCGATTAGAGAAGCTATAAAACTGACCTTCCTTTGAGCTAGTTAAGAATATGGAGCATTACATTTGTTGGTTCGATTAAACTCGCAAAATGGAACTTGCAAGAAAAAGAGAACTTTCATGTGAAACTTGACAGTCTATTCTTGTGCTGAGAGATGAAGGCTATTCCATGCGAGAAATTGCCAAGAAACTGAAGCTTTCTTACAAAGGTGTGTACTACTCCCTTCAGAGGACAGCACAAACAGGCGCTAACCAGAACAGAAAGAGAAATGGGAGGTCCCGCTGCACAACTGAGCACCAAGACAAGTACATTAGAGTCTCTAGTTTGAGAAATCGACGCCTCACAGGTCTTCAACTGGCAGTTTCATTAAATAGTACCCGCAAAACACCAGTGTCAACGTCTAGAGTGAAGAGCCGCGACTCTGGGATGCTGGCCTTCAAGGCAGAGTGGCAAAGAAAAAGCCATATCTGAGACTGGCTAATAAAAGGAAAAGATTAATATGGGCTAAAGAACACAGACATTGGACAGAGGAAGATTGGAAAAAAGTTTTATGGACAGACGAATTGAAGTGAGACGCAGAACAACTGAAAAGATGCTGGAAGAGTGCCTGATGCCATATGTCAAGCATGGTGGAGGTAATGTGATGGTCGGGGGTTGCTTGGTGCGTAAAGGGGGAGATTTTCAAGGTAAAGGGATTTGAAAAAGGAAAGGGCTATCACCCCTTTTGCAACCCCATGCAATACCCTGTAACAGCGCTTGATTGAACCCAAATTTTCACCCTGAAAAAAGGGAAATGCCCCAAAGCACACCTAAAAATAGCAAAAAAACCTTTGGGAAAGAAGCGGCAGGGGTATTCATCTGTAAGTAGTGGCCAGCCAGTCCCAAACTAACCCCTTTTGAGCTGTTGTGGGAGCAGCTTGCCCCATGGTACCCAAAAAGTGCCCATCAACCCAATCCAATTTTGGGAGGGGTTTCTGGAAGCATGGGGTAAAAATTTCCCCCAGATACCTAGCAAATTAACATTAGAATGCCAAGGTCTGCAATCTGGAATTGCTGCAAAGGGGCATTCTTTGATAAAGCAAGTTTGAAGTAAAAATTTTATTATTTAAAATAAAATATTATTTTATTTTGTCAATGTCTGGATATATTTCTATTCATTTTGCAACTCATTTGATAAAAAAAGTATATTTTTCGGGGAAAAAAAAAAAATTGTTGGGTGCCCCCCAAATTTTTAAACGGTAGTGTATATTAAACTTTGTAATTCACACTTTATACACCCTGCATATTGCAGTGCATACTGTACACATCGCAATATGCTGTGTGAACATACCCTTATAATAAATTAATAAGGAGGCAAAAAAAAAGAGGTAGTGGAAGGTGAAGGTAGTGGAATATTTTTACTTTTCATTATAAATGCTGTTTATAGTATTCAATGAAATGTTTAAAAAATCCCCAAAAAACCCCTTTATGTTATGTCATGGGAGCAGAAAACAAAAAATGACAGTTTCAGATTAGTCACATAATGGACACCATTGACAATAATTTGTCAGGTTTCTGTCATAGTGTCCATCATTTTACTAAACTACTTTGCTCAGTGTTTTGATAAATTGCAACAAGGGTCCTCAGATTTTTTTTTACCCCATGGAAACGAACATTACAGCAACTAAAAAATATTCAGTGTGTAATAAAAAATTATTGGTTTTTCCAATTACCTAAACCTCAAAATTTGAAGGTTCAGGGTATAATTATTTTCAATAGTGTTTATCGAAAAATGTTTAGAAAAGTTAAGGGTTTTCTTTTTTTGGGGTTTTTAACTTCCGAATTTTTAGAACTCAAACCGAACTGAAAATTTTATGTTCGTTCAGTAAAGTTTTAGTTTAGTTTGGGCACGCCATTTTCAGTTTTTTTTTTCAGGGCTTTCTGCATTTTGGCGCCATCTTACCTTTCCAATCACCTTTTACAAGAGAAGTGTCAAAAAAAAATCATCGCTGGGTGTAGGGGCCCATTGGTGCTAAAAAACACATGATATGTTTTATTATTTCACTGTATTTTCCCTTGTGAACCCTTTTTTCGCCTTTCTCTGTACTGTAAACTGCTTTGTTAGTTGTTAGATAGCTTTTCCCTCCATGGGACATAAATGTTGGGGGTTTTGGTATGATGCATCTTTCCCACACCCAGAAGTGTTTTTTGGCAAGTTTTCGGTTTCACATAACTTCTAAGGACCGTGTTCATCATGGCTTAATTCCCGAGGATTTGTGATGCCGTATCTAGCGCATAAATCACGTGAATAAGAGCGAACCGGACCGAGCATTTTAGCGTGCAGGGTTCAGGCCGCTGGACCGCCATTTTCCAGGTTTGTTTTTCAGGGGCTGTTCTGCCGTAATAATGTCCCATGTCATTTTTCCCCTCCTCACGCTTTGCCTGAGAAGTGACGGTAGCGACGGTATTCCACTGTTCACTCTATGAGACAGTGGTGAAGTATTTACCGAAACTGTACAGGTCGAGGATTGGCGCCTACTGACCGCAAATCCGTGGGAGTTTGGCTGCCATCTTGCCCACACCAGAACCCTGTTATTGGGAACGAGGCCTCTAACTCTCATATACATTTATATATATTATACAGAGTGCTTGGATTTGCTAAATCATACTCAGTGCTCAAAAGTTCCGTTTTTGAAGTTTTGGGGGTTCAGTAATTGTATAGAACACCGTCTCCAAATCTCCTATGTGTTAAAGGGGCTTTTGGGCCCACTAAGGAAGAAGGGCCGCTACCGCTGCACTTCCTATAGCTACGCCCCAGCTCGCAAGCTGTCCTCATCTTTTCAGTTAGCTATTGAAAGGAATGAAGTGTTTTAGCCTCTCAGTTTTTTTCTGTTACTCTTAGAGCCAAATTTTCTTCACTAAGTTGTTCCACGTATCCAGTTTTCTGTTATGGATGGTAATTTCAGCTTCTCCTCACCTGTATAGGTATAAAAATTAACCAGAACATCTTCTCCTATTGACTTAAATGGGGTTCGAGCTCGAGTTGTAGTTCGAATAGAACCTCAAACCCAACACACTAAAGTTCGAGGTTCTAATCGCAATAGAGCTTTTTCCTGGTCGCTCATCTCTAATTTTCAACATATAATGGTCTTTCCTGGCACGTTGTATCTTGAAACCGCACTTACCATACAACATCACAGACACTGCTGATCTGCGGGACATGTGACTGATGTAAGATCCAACTAATAATCATCAACATTTTACTTGTAACATCTGTATTATCTTCACCAATATTCAACCATATGCAACATAGAGGCAAAATGGATACTTTTGTAAACTCTTTATATAATCCAGAAAATCTTCACATCAAAATTTCTTACACTACATCAAAAGATTAAAACTTGGAAGTCCTTAGCATATATATTCTATCCATCTTTGGTGTAAACCACTCCTCAGTGAGTCCTCAGGTACGACTGGTTGAACTCATAACAGAGCTGATGCCCTGGGCAAATGTGCATCAGCTCTGTTATGAGTCCGACCAGTCGTACCTGAGGACTCGCTGAGGAGTGGTTTACAACAAAGATGATGGACTATATATGCTATATGCCAAGTTTTAATCTTTTGATGTATTGTAAGAAATTTTGATGTGAAGATTTTCTGGATTATATAAAGAGTTTACAAAAGTATCCGTTTTGCCTCTATGTTGCATATTGTTGCATATTGTTGAACATAATGTAAGAGGGGTATGCAAAGAGGAACCCCGAAATGAGGCATATATCTAAATATATTTCAATGTATTGAAGGCAGCTTACACTTCATATAAATAAACATCTGTATTAGTGAAGTGCATGCAGTGATTGGCCATCTAGTAGCGCCTCTCTACAGTACAGCACGGTACTACATATCGTACTGCTTTTTACATGTGCCAGCATGAGCAACTCCTTTGGGCATCAATTTTTTTCTGGTATATTGTATATATAATTAACAGAAAAACGACTCTAAGCAAGTACATTGGAAGAGGTATCCAACAATACATACAATACCTTCAAAAGTACTAGACAGGTAATGTCATTTAAAGTATCAAACCAAACAAAAGAAAAAAGGACTTAATACCCAATGTAATATAAAAAAATATAACTTTATTCATAAATAAATATAAAATTCAAACCAAAAAATCATTTTCAGAACAAAGAATAAACGTATGATTCAATAGGGAATATGGACGATAAACTAACATATAGCATGAAGCAAACAAGTGGAGCTAATAATAAATAGTATACAACATAATTTCCTATTCGATATCTCTCAACATTCATATGTGAATATCTGCCAATAAAGCTAGATCCTGTAGTAGAGACAATATCAACATGATGTAACAGATGGAAAATCAATTACCCATAATAAGTCACTCAACGCCTGCCTGTGCCTGCACCCCGACATACGTTTCACCACTGCTTCTTCAGGGGGTATGTCTATATGTCACTATAGCTTAATACATATACCCGCCTCAAATCAATTACATGACCATTGCCTGACCAATAGATGTATAAAGATTATACCAATAAAACCTAAAACAAAGACAGATTACAGACAAAATACATTATAAAAACATATGCCAGAATGTCTTCTAAGTGAATCGCCACAAATCACACTGAAGATATTGAAAAGACTTAAACTCCATGCATAAAATATTTGCGGCGTCTCAATATCAGTACAGTGCATGCGCGCAGAGATACTGCGATATAATGATTTGAGTCCAATGCCCCACTTCCAGCAATATCATAATAGTGCGCATGCGCGGAGAAAAACATCTACGAACGAATGCCGCACATTGCCGTATAGATAAAAATGCTTATAAATAGCGCCGAACCAACATATGGTACGCTATAAGAACTAGAGGAACCACATATGTGCGAGTGCGATAAAATAAAGTGAATAATAAAGCAAGTATTGTGAGCAAAGTGACAAAACATAGTGAAGGTAAGTTTTTTGCCCCATTGTGAGCTAGAATTATATATAATTTTGCTTTTATTTATTAACCACATATGTTTCCTTAATCACTGCTCTAAACAATTATAACATCATGTATTACACTTTCACTTTTTCACTCTTCATTTTTTCCCCTCTTTCTTTCACTGGGAATCACTTACCTTCACTATGATTTGTCACTTTGCTCACAATACTTGCTTTATTATTCACTTTGTATATGTATATTGTTACATTGTATATATAGTACATGACCAAAAGAAACTCCTATTTTGAAATAGAAAGTGATTTCCAGCTTCCAGCAGCTCTTACTGATTGTTATATGTAAGAACATGCTTTGTCTGTACTAGTTATCTGCTTCATTCGCTTTACTCTCCATTTTTTATTATGCTGGGTAACATTTTAGTACTTCAGAACCAATTACCAGTTTTCCATACAGTCATGGTCTCAACTTACAATGGTTTTAACATTCAATAGTCACCCTATAACCAATTAACATTGTAGATTGAGGGACAATTGTACTTTGTGTATTATTTCTTTACATTTTTTATCATCTCTTCCTGCAGTTAATGGATGGAAATCTTCATTGTTTTCTCGTACATGCCTTATTGCAGCATATAATTATGAGAGCCCTGCCTTGTAACAAGTGTGGCACCTGTAAACAATGAAGTTCAGATTCATTGACTGCAAGCAGAGATCTTGTGAATCACGAATAAGTCATACAGAAAATATAGTGTATCACATGATTGTTCATTCATTGAACAAATGATATTCTCATGAGAAACCGATTAGTTACCAATTCCATTTAAAGTTATCAACTTTGCTTCTATAATTTAGAAAAAGTAAACTACATTGTCTCCCTGGATACATTCTGTATATGTAAATCCATTCCTATGTGAATGTAGTGTTAAATACTGGGAAAACTTTGTTGGACAGTTTCAAGGAAGCTCAGGGTAGTTTATTTCAACAGTGTGGTTGCAAGCAGAGAAAAGAGTGCCCCTTTAATAAAATGTATCATAATTCTTCTTATTGTCATTAATATGAAATTTGTGACTCTTAATGATCTTATAGAAGTCAGAAAATTGTGAGATCAGCCTCTCCTTTAGTACCCTGTTTCTACATGTCTCACTAGACTGCTAATTGTCATCTTATGTAAATTTGTTGCTTTCCAACAACAATTACCAGAGGTGTCAGCTCTGGGAAAACATGAGGTGATCCCATGGAAACCAAACACATTGCCAGTAATTGTAATTGGATGCTTTTCAAAGAGGCCATATGCCGAAGCACTTATATATGTTATGCAAGGAGGAATAAAAATGCTGTATCACTTACTCAACTGCATAACAATAGAACAGTCTAGTCTATTACAGTATATCAACTTTGAATATAATAATAGCAACAAGTGTTTAACGTATGCTCCAAAAATTCAGTTACCAGAAACACTATGTATTACTTTTTACCCTGTACAAATCCTGAGTTAAAGGAGGTTTCTCATTACAATGATTAGCTCTAAACATGAAGGTAAAGGTAAATAAATACTGTTACCCAATACATAGCTTTTCCAATTTTGCTTGGTTTCAGAGCTAGAAGAGATCTTATCTCCTGCTTGTGTACACAAGCTTCTGTAGTTATGGGCCACTTCTCTCTGTTCTCATTGTTCCAGCTGCCATGGTTATGCCACTCCCTGCTGTGTCTTATCAGTAAAACATGAGATTGTGTATCTTCAGTTACTGACAAACGTTAACCATTTAGAGCCTTATAGCTAGAGATGGGCGAATTTCTCAAAAATTCGATTCGGCCACTTCGCCGAATTTTTTCCGAAA
>JAODAL010044939.1:0-32401 GCA_025379985.1 Phyllomedusa bahiana | reverse complement strand
CCCAGATATTCTTTTAAGACTATTTAGGAGTACCCTCTGTGCAACGAATTCGCTTCCCCAACAATTGCTTGATTTGGATGTATTACTTCTATTAAAACATCACTTCATTCAAAATAGATATATTGTTTCTGAACTTTAACGGTTAGGTTGCCCCATTACAATCTTGAATGAGCCCAGCATATATTTTTCTCTTTTATTTGGCAGGACACTGAACCTTGAACAACCAGGGATACAGTTTATGGTCCTTAAACAGATGGGGGCCAGAGAGTACCAAATGTAGCTTATCACATAGCTAATTGGTGCAACTGGTGTCAATCCACTTCTAGTTCAGTCTCAATTGTAGATTAAACCCTTCAAAGAAAAAATATTACTCTTCATTTTTCTCCTCCTCGCCTTCCAAAAGCCATAACATTTTTATTTTTCCACCTACATAGACAGATGAGGGCTTTTATTTTGCGGTACAAGATATATTTTCTAACGGTGACATTTTTTGTACCACAGAATATAATGGGAAACCGCAAAAACATTCTAAGTGGGGCAAAATATGAATTAAAATGTACTTGTGCCATGTTTGCGGGTGTTTTGCTTTTACGGCGTTCAAGCTCCGGTAAAAGTGATGTGTTATCTGTATTCTACAGGGTGATACGCATTCGGCAATATCAAACATGTGCGATTTCCGTTATGTTTTGGGGGCGTAAAAAATTCCAAACATTTTCTATTTTTGAAATTTGTGCCACGGCGCCATATTGTGCGGCCAATAACTTTTTTGTACTAACATCTATGGACGTCAGTGAGGGTGCATTGTTTGGAGGCTGAAGTGCATTTTTTATTGCTTGCAGTTTGGAATGCATGTGTCTTTTATTCCAATTTTTAAAGGACATGAAATGACCCAAAAAAAATGCAATTTTGACGTTTGGAAAGTTTTTTCTTCTAGGGTGTTTAGCATATGGGATAACTTATATTAAATTTTAACAGATCGGACGTTTTCGGACGCAGCGACACCAAGTATGTCTAACTTTTTTATTATTTTATTTCTTTAATTTGTAAAATGGCGAAAGGGGGATTTGAACTATTAATAATTTTTTAATTTTTTTTAAACTTTAAAACTTTTTTTTAAAAACTTTTTTACCGTTTTTCATTCCTTTAGACACCATGGCCATCTTAGCCATACAGTCTAAGGGGACTAAAACGTGGGGGTACCGCCGCCCTCCCCCCCCGCACTCTAACCGGCAGGTGTTAGCTGCAATTAGCCGCTAACACCCAGCGGCTGTGTAGGGGGATCGCGCTGAGATCCCCCTGCACAACTCCTTAACCCCACCAGGATGTACCCTACGTCCAAGTGGGCTAAGGAGTTAAATGAACAAAATTAGCCTATCTTTTAACTATAAAATGCACATGTCCAAATGTTCAATGTTTCAGGACTTTCTGCACAACTTGCTGATCTCTACCAAGGAGCTTAAATGCCCAACAGCTGTTTGATCCCTGAATCGCCCAATAAATTTAGGGCATCAATTTGAATTGGGATTTAAACCATCCTCCTCATCCTGCTGTTCACATTGTGACATCATGAGACCAAGACAACACCTTGCAATGGATCAACAGTCCCACACCATTGCGAGGCTTCAAGCAGGAGGCTCTCAGACAGAAGTGTTCACTGAGCTTGGAGTGTAACAGAATGTCATCAGCAGGTTGTATCACAGATACAGAGAGACTGGAAGAGCCACAGAAAGGCAAATAAGTGGACATCCTTTGGCTCCATCACACACTGATTAGCGCTTCATTGTAACCAATGCCCTATGGAACCGGATGGTGTATGCCACACAACTCCAGGCACGTTTAAAAAAGGTGAGAGGCAACCAAGTGTCACATCAGACCATTCATAACCATTTACTTCACTGTGGTTTATGTGCTTGGTGACTTGACAACACCAAAAGGCACAGAGATCATCGTCTTGCACAGGCCAGGGAGCATCTCTACTGGATGAGGGAGCAGTGGTCTCAGTGTTGTTCTATGATGTAAGTCAATTCATTCTATGGACAAAAGATAACCTACAATAATGCTGGAAATGTGAAGGAGGGTGCTATGCATCAGCCAGGTTAGGTACAGGTCAGGTACCCTTCTATCATGCAGGCTTCTAGCCCGCAGATCAACCTGATGGAAATGGTTACAAATGGTCTGATATGACACTTGGTTGTCTCTCATTTACCTTCAATATGCCTGGAGTTGTGCGCCATTCATCATCCAGTTCTGCAGGGCATTGTTTACAATAACACTTTAAATTTATATGACTCTTTGAGTTTCTCTGTGTCTCTGTTGCAACCTGCTGATGACAATTTGTGACACTCTAAGCTCAGTGGCCACTTATGCCTGAGAGCATCCTGCTTTAAGCCGCTCAAAGGTGAGGTACTGTTGATCAATCTGAAAGGGCTGTTTTGGTCTCATGAAAAAAAACAACCCTTGACCCCTCTTCTCTGTCCAACTATCGCCCCATCTCACTCCTCCCTTTTGCTTCCAAACTCCTCGAGCAGCACGTCTATCTTCAGCTGTCCTCCTACCTCTCCACAAACTCTCTTCTTGACCCGCTACAATCTGGTTTTCGACCCCACCACTCTACCGAAACCGCCCTAACCAAAGTCACTAATGACCTAGTAACTGCTAAAGCCTCATGCCACTACTCTGTCCTCCTCCTCTTAGACCTGTCCTCTGCCTTTGACTCTGTCGACCATTCCCTCCTGCTACAAATCCTCTCCTCCCTCGGCATCACAGACTTGGCCCTTTCCTGGATCTCCTCATACCTCACTGATCGGACTTTCAGCGTCTCTCATTCTCGCTCCACCTCCTCCACCCGGCCTCTCTCTGTTGGTGTCCCACAAGGGTCAGTCCTGGGTCCACTACTCTTCTCTATCTACACTCTTGGCCTCGGTCAGCTCATAGCATCACATGGCTTTCATTACCACCTGTATGCTGATGATACCCAACTCTACATCTCTGGCCCAGATATCACTTCTCTACTCTCCCGGATCCCTGATTGTCTGTCCTCCATTTCCTCCTTCTTCTCCTCACGTCTCCTAAAACTAAACGTGGAGAAAACAGAACTCATCATCTTTCCACCGTCCAACTCTACCCCTGCCCCTGATCTCTCTATTACAGTCAACGGCTCTACACTTTCACCGGTCCCACAAGTCCGCTGTCTTGGGGTAATCCTAGACTCCGCTCTATCTTTCAAACCGCACATCCAAACCCTCGCCTCTGCCTGCCGCCTCCACCTGAAAAACATCTCTCGCATCCGCTCATTCCTCAACTATGACACCACAAAAATGCTGGTCCATGCCCTTGTCATCTCCCGCCTAGACTACTGCAACATCCTTCTCTGTGGCCTCCCAGCTAGCACCCTCGCTCCCCTCCAATCCATCCTTAACTCTGCTGCCCGTCTTATCCACCTCTCTCCTCGCTACTCCTCTGCCTCTCCCCTCTGCCAATCCCTTCACTGGCTTCCCATTGCCCAGCGAATTCATTTCAAGCTACTAACCATGACATACAAGGCTCTCCATGACCTCTCTCCTCCATACATCTCTGCCCAAATTTCCAGGTATCTCCCCTCACGCAATCTCCGCTCCTCACAGGACCTTCTCCTCTGCTCCCCCCTTATCAGCTCCTCACACAACCGTCTCCAAGACTTCTCTCGTGCTTCCCCCACACTCTGGAACTCACTGCCCCAACACATCAGACTCTCCTCACTCTCACCAACTTCAAAAGTAACCTGAAAACCCATTTCTTCAGGCTTGCCTACAACCTTCACTAAACTTGTCACAACTTCCCCCTCATACATGTCTGCCCCCACCTCCTGTCTCTTCCCCCTCCTTGTAGATTGTAAGCCCTCGCGGGTAGGGTCCTCTCTCCCTCTGTCGTGCCAATTGTCATTGTTCACTTATCTTTGTACTCGTTTGACTTATGTATTGTATGTAACCCCTCGATTGTACAGCGCCCTGGAATCAATGGCGCTTTAAAAATAAATAATAATAAAATAATAATAATAATGATGTCACAATAAGAACAGCAGAATGAGGAGGACTGTTTATTCCCAATTCAAATTGATTCCCTAAATGTATTGGGCGATTCAGGGATCAAACACCTGTTGGGAATTTTGCCACTAAGCTCCCTGTTAGAGATCAGCAAGTTGTTTAAAAGCTATTGAAACATTGAAAAGTTAGACATGTGCATTTAAAGTTAAGAGATCGGCTCATTTAGTGCATTGAAAAACGTTCAAGAAATTTTATGTTCATCCTGAAATTTCAACCAAAACCAAATATCTCAAAATTTTTGTAAGTAGTGTTAGTGACATCAAGACCTAGGAACAAACATCAGTAGCTGACTCCATATGGGATTTACCACTGCTCCAGCACTGCTGCATCATTTATAAGGTTAAAAAAGACACAGGTCCATAAATCCCAACCTATAACCCTACAATGTTGATCCATAGGAAATCAAAAACCCCTATGATGTGAACATCAACTGCCCCATACAAGAGGAAAACAACAGTGGATTCATAATGCCCACTATATGTCTAGCTAAATTCCCTAAGGGGTGTAGGTTACTAAATAAAGTTACCCCATAGAAACTGTACTAATAACTATGGGGCTGAAAACACAATATAGTGGTCCAAATAACATTCTTGCCTCTGCAAACCTGAAAATGAGCCTTAAAAACATCTAATGAAAAAGAGAGCCATGAAAATTCACAGGGAGACATTTTTTTAAAAAAAATCAAATACCAGATTGATGCCACGTTCCAAAAATTCTAAAAACTGCAAAAATCAGGTGTTGGATATTAAGTTGTGTTTCTGTACTCAGAACTGTCATAGAACAGACTGAAGAGTACCCTCTATGCAAAGTCACCTCACCTTCTGCACAGTAAATTTCAGGGACCAATTCACTGGGTAGGTGTGAGTTCCAAAGGTGGGATCTGCATCTATCAAACATTTATATAGATAGAGATAGAAAAACCCCTTTAATTCCCTTAAAAGACCTAAAGAGCTAAGAAATTTCCTAAATGCTGTTTTGATTACTTTGAGAAATGCAGTTTTCAAAATGGTGCAATTTTTGGGGGAGAGGCAGTCTTTCTGATATATATTTAGATCAGAACTGGATTGAAGTGTTTTGAAAATGTTCTTTAAAAAACTGTATAATTGAAATTAATATCTGAAATCTGTTAAAATTCACCTATTATAAATCTTGTTTGGCATTCGCTGTTCATTTCAATGGGTGTTGTGATTACAGTCGAGCACACTTGCTGGGCTGTTTTTGGAACGTTGACAGAGCAAGATGGATACCTGTTACAAATTTTGAAAATTTTATTTCTGTTTTTTTTTATTTTCTTTAAATTACTGTTGTCGTTTTTCTTTACACATACAAAACACATAAATCAAAGGTTACCACCCAAAATAAAGTACAATCTTTAGTGAAAGTTGGATAAGTTAAAGGTATTTAAAAGCTATTGCCAAATAATATGACACATGAAATCTAAAACTGGCTGTGTCCTTAAATAGATTGTCTGACCCATTTTTTAAGTTCAAGTATGTTGCAGAAGCTGAGAGAAAATAAAAAATCTATACACACCCTGTGTCACGTCTGTCCCAGCAATGCACCTCCTGCTTCTCTTTGGCAGTTTTCTGTTGTCTTCTGGTTCAGGTAGAATGGACCATGATCGCTGAAGCTTCTGATTGGTATCAGTGGTAAAGTTACACTGCCCAAGGCTCTTAATAGTGGCAACAGGTGCTGTAACAAGACCACTGCAGCCGATCAGAGGCTGAAGTGGTCATGTCCCATTCGGCCAGACCTGGAAGACAACAGAAAACCGTCTGGGTGGCTCAGCACTGGAGCCAACTTGAGTCAAGAGTTGACCCTGTGTTTTTATGCTGTCCCAGCCTGTGTGCCATAGCAACACTTAAAAAGGGGATTCAGATAAAACTTTTAAGGGGTTTCAAAATAAAGGGCGACATGTATGATCGGGCTTTTCGCCCGTTTTTTGCCGTATACTGCGCCTCCCAGCCCGAATCCCGCTGTTGGACGCGGGGATGCAGTGTTAGGCGCAGTGTTCGCCACTTTCAGCTGCGCCGCACATGTAGGGGCAGGCAAAGGGCACGGTGTAGGCGCGGTGTAGGCGTTCCGGGGCGGGACGCGCCGCGCTCTAAAACTCCGAGGTATGTACGATGGCGAGTCGGCAAAGCGAGGCGCAGTGCAGCGCTCGGCAGCTCCGACAGTCAGACCTGTTTTTTTTTTGGTCTAAATCCTCCGACAGAGGCGAAGTGAAGCAGGATCGGAACATGCGAGGAAACATAGAAGATCGCGACAGAAATCTCGGCGCTCCGCTCCGTGCAGCAGGAGTATGATTCCGAAAAAAATCGCCTTTATAAAGGCGGAAAACAGTGTCAGAAAAGAGCTGAACGTAAAAAATCAACATAATTAAAAAAAAACACTTTCCAAAACTCTAGAACGGCGCAATATCAAGATTTATGATATTGGAAATTGCCGGGAAATACAGTAATTCAAATTCTGAAACCTATTCTCATTGGTCGGCATAAACCGGCCAATCAGAATAGGAGCGACAGTAAATCATTAAAACCTATGGGGAAGGATTGACCAATCAGAATCCACGGCGGGATAATTCAAAATACAGTAAAAAGACAGAAAAGAGCTGATTGGTTGAGCTAGCGGGGGCTTGGCTAGCTCGGCCAATCAGAATATGAGCGACAAAGACCCATTCTAGTCTATGGAGAATTATTGACCAATCAGAATCCATGGCGGGATAATTCAAAATACAGTAAAAAGACAGAAAAGAGCTGATTGGCTGAGCTAGCGGGTGCTTGGCTATCCAAGCCAATCAGAGCGCGAGCTACTTCTCCCATTATAGTCTATGGAGAGATGGGCGCACTGAAATCTCGGCACTCAGCGCCGTGCGGCATGAAGTATTAATCAAAAAATTATTTTTATGAAATGTAAAACATTATCAGATAAAGAGCAGAACCCTTGTAGAAACATAAATCAATTAAATCCCGAACAACGCGTTTGTCGCCGAGACCGCCGCTACATAAGGAATTGCAATAGAGAGAATTGCTGGGAAATACAGTAATTCAAATTGTATAAGCTATTCTCATTGGTCGGGAGAAGCAGCCAATCAGAATAGGAGCGACAAAGACCCATTATATCCTATGGAGAAGTTTGGACCAATCAGAATAGGAGCGACAATGTCCCAATATATCCTATGGAGAAAAATTGACCAAACATATTCAAAGGCGGGACAGTTCAAAATACAGAGAAAAAGCAGAAACGAGCTGATTGGTTGAAGCGGCGGGGGCTCGTCCAGCTTAGCCAATCAGAGCGCGAGCTACTTTCTCATAGAGTTCTATGGGGACAAAAAATTCTGAGCGCGCTCTGTGATTGGCTAAGTTAAAAGAGGCGCCGTTATTTGGACCAATGGGAGAGCGAGCGACGCTTCTATGGGTTTTCTTTAAACACAAGTTTTATTAGTCATAAGTGGGAATACATTTTGGAAGTAAATGTATAGCAGAACAGTAAAACGTCACAGAAGTGAAATTATAACAGCAATAGAATATGAACATAGATCTTGAGGTTTAGAGAAAGAGATTCACAAAACAAGAATTACAAGGGGTGGTGGGTTGAAGTGCACCATAATTATACACAAGTTTAATGCATCATCTGATATGGAAGAAGTAGTTCAGTTAAAAATTGTTAGTCTTGTATTTAGAAACAAGCCATGGTTCCCAGAGGGATTTTTTCTTCAGGCAAACATGAGGAGGGTCTGTAAGTTTCAATTCACATGAACAGTTGAAGTTAATCCTATTAATTATCTCTGAAAGTGACGGGTTATTAGGCGATTTCCAGGCTGAGGCGAGTGCAGTTCGCGCAACAATAAGGATATGGAAGAAAATCGTTCTAAGGGATGGGGGAATGTCAGATAGTCCTATGTCTAACACGGCTAATTCAGGTGTGGGTATACATAGAAATCCAGTAATTTCAGATATGAGAGAAAAGATTGATTTCCAAAAAAGTTTAATAATGGGACATCCCCACCAGGCATGGAGCATCGTGCCTTGTTGGCCACACTGCTTCCAGCAAAGTTCCGATGAACTAGGATAGATACGTGCTAACCTGGTAGGCGGGAGATACCAGCGGAGATGAATTTTACGCATGGTCTCAAGGTGGTTTAAACATTTAGAAAGTTTCGACGGAGCTGAATGTGCGTCATTCCACAAAGCTAAGGGAAAAGTTTTAGATAATTCACCTTCCCATTTAATCATAGTGGGGAGTTTGTGAGAGTCTTGACTATCAACTAACAAGTGGTAAATTAGCGATAAACCTTTTTCAAAACCCTTCTTTTTAAGGAGGAAATTGTGGAAGCTCGAGGGTGTGGAGGGGGTAGAAGGCCATTCAATTGATTGCGTTAGGTGCCTGAGTTGAAGGTAGTGAAAAAGGAACAACTTGGGTGTGTTTGTAGGAAATGTGAGTTCCACAAATGTTTTCATATGTCCCTCGTCATGGAATAATTGACTAATAGAATGGAAATCCATACGCGCCCAGGATGAGGAAGGGAAGTGGTTATCCCAACATTTGAGGACATCTAATGGGGTTTGTTCATTTTGTAGCAGAACCCATGAGTTAGGGATGACATAATCGTCCCATAGCTGGAGCAGGTCAGAAAGGGATTGTAACGTAGTCTTGGGAATTGGCGCTCCCAAGGTTAGAGCTTTGAGGTGGGAGCTAACTGGACATGGGGTAAAAGCTCGACTTTCCAGTTGTGCCCAGGAGGTGTAAGTGTTGTCAGACCAAAAAGGCAGGGATTGTTCAAGTAGAATCGCTATATTATAAGATGTTAAATCAGGGGCTGCCAGACCTCCATTTCTATGGCTCGAAAATAAGAGACGTTTCTTAACTCTTGGTTTCTTGCCATTCCAAATAAAATTTGAAAGGAGTCGTTGAAGTCTAAGAAGGAGGTGTTGAGGGATAATGTACGGGAAGGAGTGGCATTTTAATGATATTAATCCTTGCTATCCACGATAAATGGAGCTTATTAAGTCGTTTGATCTCTTCGTCTAGGTCTGTGTACAACGAGTCGAAGTTCATCTTTAAAGTAGTGGGTGGAGACAGCGACACTTTGATTCCTAAATAGTCTACCGATGTATTAGCCAGAGCGAAGCCGATGGTTTCTAGGGAGGGGGTTTGCGTGACAGGGGTGTATATTGGAAAAAGAAAGGATTTAGATCTATTAAGCTTATAAAAGGATACTAATGAGAATTCCTGTAGGGTGTCTAGTATGGCTGGGATTGATAAAGCAGGATTAGAAGTTATAAGCATGACGTCGTCTGCGTAAAGGCTAATCTTATGGGTCATGTTCTGGCTTGAAATGCCAGAAATTAAGGGGTTACTTCTGATTTTTTCGGCTAGGGGCTCCATACAGAGAACAAAAATTAATGGGGAAAGGGGACAACCTTGGCGGGTACCATTTGTTAGAGTGAAGGATTTAGAGAGGAAGCCGGATGTGAGGACTGCTGCTGAGGGGGCGGAATACAGGGTCATGATAGCAGAAAGCAGGAAACCTGATAAACCAAACTTTTGCAAAGTTAGCTCCATATAGCGCCAGTTGACTCTATCAAAAGCCTTTTCGGCATCTAATGATAGAAAGGCTACAGCAGAATTAGAGTTGCCTGCAATTTGCACAAGATCCAGGATGCGTCTAGTAGCATCTCTGGCTTGTCTACCCGGGACAAAACCAGTTTGGTCTGGATGTATAAGGGAGGGAAGGATATGATTAAGACGAGATGCAATGAGCTTGGCGTAAATCTTGATATCACAATTTAAAAGTGAAATAGGTCTATAATTGACAACCTTGTCTTCCGCCTTACCCGGTTTGGGAATGGTCGTGATAGTTGCTTGGAAAAGTTCTTTGGGCGGATTTGGGGAAGAAGCAATATTAGTAAACAGGTCGGTCATATAAGGAGCCAGGGTGTCTGAGTATAGGAGATAATATTCATTTGAAAGCCCGTCTGGTCCAGGGGTTTTATTCAGTTTGCTAGTTCGAATTACACGTTGGACTTCCGCTATGGAAAAAGGGGCATTAAGAGAGGCTAGTTGGGAGGCATTAAGTTTAGGTAAGGCTACAGATGACAAAAAAGCGGAGATATCTGCGTCAGTAGGGGTAGGAAACTTTTCTTCGGATTGCAAGTTATATAATTTAGAGTAAAACTGAGCGAATTGATTAGCAATGTCTGCAGGGTTTCTAATTGTCTTGCCATCTTCTGTAGTTAGGAAAGCAATCTTTGTCCGGGCATGTTGTGTTTTAGTTCTTTTAGCAAGTAGTTTAGAGGCACGGTCGTCCTGCAGATAATATTGCCATTTCAATTTAGATAAGTTTCTCTCATAATTTTGGAGATAGAGCGTGCGAAGTTCATTCCGGAGTTTCAACAATTGGCTTTGTTTATCTGAGGAGGGAATTTTTTTGAATTCCGCATCCGCTGTTTTAATTTTGTTGATAAGGGTTTCTAGGGTGAGATTATATTCTTTTTTACAACGACTAGCCAACTGAATGAAGATCCCACGAATGAAGGCTTTATGTGCACACCACAACATTGTAGGAGAGGAGACAGATTTTGTATTAGTATTAAAGTATTCTGTTAAGGAGTTTCTTAGGAATGATACGTTTTTTGTAGATTTAAGGAGGTAGTTGTTGATTCGCCAAAGGGAAGGTTGGGATCTAGGAAAAGAGGACTTGAGATGTAGAGCGATTGGTGCGTGGTCTGACCAGGTTATATGTCCAATGGTGGATGTTAAAACTTGTGAAAGGACATGTTTGTCTAAAAGAAAGAAATCTATTCTTGAGTGGACTGAGTGGGGGTGGGAGAAAAAAGTAAAATCTTTTTCAGTTGTGTTAAGATATCTCCAGATATCGTGTAGGTCTTCTTCAGCTAATAAAGATTTCAAATCAGGGCAATTAGTCATGCGAGAGTGTGATCTATCTAAGACGTTATTTATTACTGTATTGAAGTCTCCACAAACTATCAAGCCTCCCTGCCTAACCTGTTTGGCTTGTAGGATAGTATGCCTGATAAAGGAGATTTGTTTACTGTTAGGAGCATATAGTGCAGTCAGGGTGTACTTAATGGAGTTGATCTCACAAACCAAGATGACATATCTGCCAGCGGGGTCAGTAATAGCTTGATGTAATTGGAAGGCTACAGAGTTTCTTATTAGGATAGCTACTCCTGCCTTTTTTTGGGGGGAGTTTGCTTGGAAGATGTGAGGGAAGTGTTTGTTACGTAGGCGGTGCGCATCAGTAGGTAAAAGATGCGTTTCTTGAAGGCAGATTAAATCTGCGCCCGATCTGATGGCTTCTTTCCACATTAATGACCGTTTAAAAGGGGAGTTCAGCCCCTTGACGTTATGAGAGAATAGTTTAAGTACCATAATGGCCAATGGGGAGAATTATTTGTATAGGGTAGTATAGGTAATAGGATGTACCCTGAAGATAGTGCAGTATGTAGAATCTCAAAATCATATTGGAGTGTCGCATATTAATTAAACAACAAGCAGTAAGAACAAATAACAGCAACTTCAGTATCAGGTTATCCCTTAGGAGAAGGGAAGAGAGAAGAGGCAGTCCTGCCTTAACTTGAGAAGGGAGGAAAAATAAAACGGTCTAACAACCAAAGTAGAGTTAAGGTCATCTCCAAAGGAGAGAGCTCCTAGATGTTGAAGAGATATACAGGTGTAAAGTATGACATGAGTGACTTAAAGAGCTGAGCTGGAGCGGAGACGGGAGGTTTTAACAGACCAGAGGGGGGTCACCGTTTCCGGTCGTGACGGTTTTTTCCTGATCGGGCTAGAATCAGTGGAGGGTAGTAAGTCCCAGTGCCGTAGAGTGGAACAAGCTTCATCTGGTGTAGAGCAGGTAACTTGAGCGCCCTCTTTGGTGATAAGGAGTTTTACAGGGAATCCCCATCTGTAAGGTATGCCTTTTTCCCTTAGGATCTTAGTAAATGGTTGGAATTCTCTTCTACGCAACATAGTAGCTGCGGAGAGGTCAGGAAACAAGGAGATGGACTGGAACCTTTCTGGAAGGGAGTCTGTTTTCCGTAGGGCTCGCAGGAAATCTTCTTTGACATGATAGAAGTGAATTCTAGCTATCGTATCTCTTGGGGTTTGTTGCGGTAGACTGCGTGGTTTAGGAATTCTATGGATTCTATCGATAATCAGGTCTTGCGTGCTGCGATTAGGTAGTGTCAAAGTCATGAGGTCTGTTAGGAAGTTGTTAAGCTGGTCTGGCAGAATTGATTCCGGTATGCCTCTGATCCGAACATTATTGCGTCTTGATCGGTCTTCGAGATCTAAAACCTTGTTTGAAAGACGCTGAACGTCTTCCTCCAGGGCATTATTGGAGTCAATAAGGGAGTTGTGAGAGTCCGCAAACTCGGACATTTTGGTTTCAATATGTTCTGTCCTTGACGCTAAGGATTGAAAGTCCTGCTTGAGTTCTGAAATCATCCCCTTAAAATCTGCTTGGAGACTAGAACGAAATGAAGCGAAAAGGCGGTGTAAGGTGGATGTTGTTAGAGGTTGAGTGTCTGGGTCTTCTTGTTGTTCAAGGTCAACAGACTCCGCTCTTGAGGAAATCGAGGGTGGAGCGGAAGGAAATTGCAAGCCTCTTTTAGATCTTTTCTCGTTTTGTGGCGCTGATGAGAAGAAGTCAGGTAATTTAGTAGGATGAGCTTTGGGGTTTTTTTTAGAGGTGCCGCCCATGATGAACTTTGGATTTAAAGCATAGTTGCCAACTTTTGAAAATGAAAAAGTAGGAGATATTAGTGGGCGGCGGCATGGGCGGCATGGACACGCCCATCTTGACGGTATGCCACGCCCCTTCAAAAAGCCACACCCACTCCACCTAACTGCATAACGGCTTTGGAAGAAAGCCAGGTAGATGCCCTTATAGCCAGGTAGTAGCCCCCCATAACCAGGTAGTGCCCCTTACAGGCAGGTAGATGCCCCCTTGTAGCCAAATAGATGCCCTCTCTGTAGCCAGGTAGAGCCAAATTTGTAGCCAGGTAGATGCCCCCCATTGTTTGCCAGGTAGTTCCCCCATTGTTTGCCAGGTACTGCCCCCATTGTTTGCCAGGTAGATGCCCCCATTGTTTGCCAGGTAGTGCCCCTCTGTTGGCCCAGGTAGATGCCCCCATTGCTTTCCAGGTAGTGCCCTCTCTGTTGCCAGGTAGATGCCCCATTGTTTGCAGGTAGTCCCACCCTCTGTAGCCAGGTAGTGCCCCCATCAGTTAGCCCGGTAGTACCCCCATTGTTAGCCAGGTTGTGCCCCCAGTGTTAGCCAAGTAGTGCCCCCATCGTTAGCCTGGTAGTGCCCCCATGCCCCCATTGTTAGCCATGTAGTGCCTCCATTGTTGCCAGGTAGACCCCCATTGTAGCCAGATAGTGCCCCCATTGTAGCCAGGTAGTACCCCCTTTAGTAGCCAGGTAGTTCCCCCATTAGTAGCCAGGTAGTGCCTCCATTGTTGCCAGGTAGTGCCCCCATTGTAGCCAGGTAGTGCCCCCCATTGTAGCCGGTAGTGCCCCCATTGTAGCCAGGTAGTGCCCCCCCATTGTAGCCAGGTAGTGCCCCCCATTGTGTTAGCCAGGTAGTGCCCCTCTGTTGCCAGGTATTGCCCCCATTGTATCCAGGTAGACCCCTCATAGTAGCCAGGTAGACCCCCCATTGTAGCCAGACAGTGCCCCCCTAAAAACTAATAAAGATAAAATAATAAAATCCACTTACCTGACCAGGCTCCTGCAGAGCGGCCCGCTCTGGACATCTCCTCAGCAGTGTCACAGGGGAAGTGTGTGCACCCGCGCGTCAGTTCCTCGGTGACGCTGACTTGTGTGTTGGGGGGCACTGCGGCGCTGGACATACTGGGGGAGGAGGCTGGTGGGTGTGATCCCTCCTGCCTCCTCCCTGCTCAGCGAGGTTCCGGGCGGGTGAAGCGGGCGTAGCGCCCGCTTCCCCCGCCTGTGGGAACTGACCGGCGGTGCCAGAGTAGCGCACCAGCGCTACTCCGGCGCCGCGGTCATTTAAAGGACCCCCGCCGCCTGCTGGCGGTGGGAGGAATGCCAACTCCCCCGGGAGGGCGGGGGGGGGACCCCAAATAGCGGGACCCCCCCGCCAAAAATGGGAGAGTTGGCATGTATGATTTAAAGTGAGTAGGGTGTATTCTCGTGGGTTGTCTTGACCCACAATAGAGGACGGTGTTTTTCTACTTGCTGGTAATGATAGACTGGATTGTCAGTCTGTGGGTAATCAGGTATTAACCTAGTCAACGAGTCTTGCTGCTTAATTGGTAGAGTAAATGTAGAGTCCTGAACGTTAATGACAATTTTGAGTGTAGAAGTCGGTAGGAAACAGAAGGAACTTTGTAACTTAAGGCACGGGGTTACACCCAGGAGGTGGTTGGCAAGGCACTTGTCTCTGAAGAGTAAGAGAGCAGGTAAAGTAGAAGGACTGTGTTCTCACTAAATAGGCTGATAATAAGGTCCAACAGGGGTATGAAGAAATAGACCATAGGATGGAGCTGGTAGTTTGATTGCCAGTAGGTTCTCCACTGAGAAAAAACCAGAGCAGGTATGGACGAGGAACTAAAGTCCTTGGATGTAGTTGTAAGTCTGTGATGCGGTAAATACGTGGCAATCGACAATCTGGGCTGAGACAGTATATAGGTCGTTGGCTGGTGTACCACAGTGAAGAAGTAGATGTATGCTTATTAAAGAATCGGCGCAAGCCGTGGCAGGTATATACTAAAAGTTCCGAGCTTCAAAATCAGTAGGGAACCAGGGGCTTCTCAGTTATTCTACTGATGTGCGAGGCTTTTGGATTTTTGGTAATCTGAAGTTAGGGGAGTAAGAGCAGTGTCAGCTCAAGGTGGGACTTCTATGTGAAATCATCTATTTTTCAGTGAGGGCAGCAAGCAAGTTAAGCCTGATAATAGAGGCTGACAGAGAATTATTTCCTGAATATCACTTTAAAACATACATGCCAACTCTCCCGTTTTTGGCGGGGGGTCCCGCTATTTGGGGTCCCCTCCCGCCCTCCCGGGGGAGTTGGCATTCCTCCCGCCGCCTGCAGGCGGCGGGGGTCCTATAAATTACCGCAGTGCAAGAGTAGCGCTGGTGCGCTACTCTTGCGCCGCGGGACCGCTCCTACAGGCGGGTGCACGGCCGCAACGGCCGCTCACCGCCCGCGGTCTCACTGTGCGTGGAGGAGGCAGGAGGGATCGCTCCTCCTCCCCTCCTCTCACTGTATGTACGGCGCCGGTGTGTGCGCCGTACATACAGGTCAACGGCGCAGGGGAAGTGACGCGCGGTGCAGGGGAGTGACGCGCGGCTGCTCTCACTTCCCCCTGCGCCGCTGAAGAGATCGGTCGGAGCGGCCACGCTGCAGGAGCCTGGTAAGGTAAGTGGATTTTATTATTTGATTTTTATTAGCTTTAGGGGGCTCTACCTGGCTAACAGAGAGGGCAACTACCTGGCAACAGAGGGGGCACTACCTGGCAACAGAGGGGGCACTACCTGGTAAGAGAGGGGGCACTACCTGGCAACAGAGGGGACAGATACCTGGCAAAGGGGGGGGCACTACCAGGCAACAGAGGGGGCATCTACCTGGCAAACGAGGGGACATCTACCTGGCAACAGAGGGGGCACTACCTGGCAACAGAGGGGACACTACCTGGCAACAGAGGGGACACGACCTGGCAACAGAGGAGACACTACCTGGCTAACAGATGGGGGCACTACCTGGCTAACAGAGGGGGCACTACCTGGCTAACAGAGGGGGCACTACCTGGCTAACAGAGGGGGCTCTACCTGGCAAACAGAGGGGACATCTACCTGGCAAACAGATGGGGGCACTACCTGGCTAACAGATGGGGGCACTACCTGGCTAACAGATGGGGGCACTACCTGGCAACAGAGGGGACATCTACCTGGCAACAGAGGGGACATCTACCTGGCAACAGAGGGGACATCTACCTGGCAAACAATGGGGGCACTACCTGGCAAACAGATGGGGCACTACCTGGCAAACAGATGGGGGCACCTACCTGGCTGACAATGGGGGCATCTACCTGGCTAACAATGGGGGCACCTACCTTGCTAACAATGGGGGCACCTACCTGGCAAACAATGGGGGGCATCTACCTGGCTACAATGGGGGGGCACCTACCTGGCTAACAAAGGGGGGCATCTACCCGGCTACAAATTTGGCTCTACCTGGCTACAGAGGGGGCATCTACTTGGGTACAAGGGGGCATCTTTCCGGCCTGTAAGGGGGATACCTGGTTAGGGGGGGCTACTACCTGGCTATAAGGGCATCTACCTGGCTTTCTTCCAAAGCCGTTATGCAGTTAGGTGGAGTGGGGTGGGGGCCTTTTTGAAGGGGCGTGGCATACCAACAAGATGGGCGTGTCCATGCAAATTTTTGCCGCGGCGCGCTACGCGCGCCGCACACTAAATTCTCCTGCTTTTTCATTTTCGAAAGTTGCCAACTATGCTTTAAAATGAAGTATTTCCAGAAGGAGAGGAAACTATTAGGCCAAGAACAAGCAGTTACTTGTAGTACCGTTTTCTATCAATAGATGTCGCCAGAGGACTATGTAAGCACAGTCTATATTTGTCTCCACAGGAAATTTCACAGCGCGGATCTGTAGAATTATAGCTGGGAGATCTAATTGAAGCTATGTATTAGGATCAGCTCCTACACTATGCAGGTGCAGCGTGATGTCTCTCAGGTTGACTTATCTATATTATACAGCTTGAAATACAGAGTGGGGATTTAAAGTCCACGTCATGTGCTGCAGATATAATACACAACCTTTCTCAGAGAGGAGCAATTAAAATGGCCGCTGGTCAGAGCGATTCGGCGCCAAAGTTTCCCGCCAAACTTGTGGAATACAGATTAAGCAATGATATAGGCTAGGAGCCTGTTTCTGTTATAGTTATGACCCCACTCTCTCCTCACATATACTGGCCAGAGTCAGGATGTGATTCAAAGGTTGGTCTGCCGATGTAGCATATCAATATAAAAAGGGCCCAAGTACCTTAATTACGGCGCCTCCACCTCTCAGGCTGTTCGCTCTTCGTCCCGGCAAGCAGCCTCACTGAAAGCGGCTGTTATCCCGCTGCTGCTCCTCCGTGGCCTGCGTTTCCTCCGTCGGGTGTTGTGCGCAATACCCAGGGGAGAGCAGATGAGAGCGCAGGTCCAGCGCTCACTCCGTCTGCTGCCAGCGGCGGCAACAGACCTAGGAGAACCCCCAGGTGAAGCGCAGGCAGCCCGAAGTGTGTGCGGAGACTCCAGGAACCCACGACCGCCTCGCCGAACGGGGCAAAGGTGTCCAGCACATGAGATTGCCACTCGTCAGGAAGGGGGGACTGCTCAGCTTGGAAGCCTCAGGATAGCAGAGTTATGATGATAGGGCAGCAGGTGGGTAAAGTTAAGATGGCGCCGCTTGCCGTTCTATCACCGCAGGAGCTGTAGGTTTCGGCCCAGAACTCAGGATCTAGGATGCTGATCAGGGCAATTGTAGTACCGGAGGATGGACCGTCCTCTAGGGAGCACTTATCGTCCTTTTTGGGGAGATTTGTCCTCTAAATATGGTTTAGATGTGCCGCAGAACGGAGCTCAGTCCAGGAGAGGTTACGGTGTGCGACCGATCACATCCCTTGCTCAGGCCACGCCCCGCTCCTATGGGTTTTCTAATGCAATCTGAAATAAAACTGTACATGGCCGAAATCAAATTATAACACTACAGAAGTTGTCCCGATGTGTATATAAAACGAATGATAATATGGGGGTAACGAAAAAAAATATTTAATCAATAAAATCATGTTTATTTCTTTATTTCGTTGCACCCATACTATTGATCCTTGGCTAACGAAAATAAAGAAATAAACATGATTTTATTGATTTAATATTTTTTTTCGTTACCCCCATATTATTATTCGTTTTATATACACATCGGGACAACTTCTGTAGTGTTATAATTTGATTTCGGCCATGTACAGTTCGATTTCAGATTGCATTAGAAAACCCATAGGAGCGTCGCATCTGCTCTCCCATTGGTCCAAATAACGGCGCCTCTTTTAACTTAGCCAATCACAGAGCGCGCTCTCAGAATTTCTTTTCCCATAGAACTCTATGAGAAAGTAGCTCGCGCTTGATTGGCTAAGCTGGACGAGCCCCCGCGCTTCAAACCAATCATCTCTTTTCTGCCTTTTTACTGTATTTTGAACTGTCCCGCCTTTGAATATGATTGGTCATTTTTCTCCATAGGATATAATGGGACATTGTCGCTCCTATTCTGATTGGTCAATTCTCCTCCATAGGTTATAATGGGACATTGTCGCTCCTATTCTGATTGGCTGTGGTATGCCGACCAATGAGAATAGCTTAAACAATTTGAATTACTGTATTTCCCGGCAATTCTCTCTATTGCAATTCCCTATGTAGCGCCGGTCTCGGCAACAAACTCGTTGTTCGGGTTTTTAACTGCTTTATTTGTAAAGAAGGGTTCTGCTCTTTATCTGATAATGTTTTACATTTAATAAAAATCATTTTTTGATTAATACTACATGCCGCACGGCGCTGAGTGCCGAGATTTCAGTGCGCCCATCTCTCCATAGACTATAATGGGAGAAGTAGCTCGCGCTCTGATTGGCTGGGATAGCCAAGCACCGCTAGCTCAGCCATATCAGCTCTTTTCTGTCTTTTACTGTATTTTGAACTGTCCCGCCTTTGATTTTGATTGGTCCAAACTTCTCCATAGGATTTAATGGGACTTTGTCGCTCCTATTCTGATTGGTCAATAATTCTCCATAGGCTAGAATGGGTCTCTGTCGCTCCTATTCTGATTGGCTGAGCTAGCCGAGCCCCCGTTAGCTCAGCCAATCACCTCTTTTCAGCATTTTTACAGTATTTTGAACTGTCCCGCCCTGGTTTCTGATTGGTCTAAACTTCCCCATAGGTTTTAATGGTTCACTGTCGTTCCTATTCTGATTGGCCGGTTTCTGCCGACCAATCAGAATAGCTTTCTGAATTTGAATTACTGTATTTCCCAGCAATTTCCAATATCCTAATTCTTGATTTAGGATATTTGGAAAGTGATTTTGTTTTATGTATTTTTTATTTTTGAGGTTTCAGCTCTTTTCCTGAGAATGTTGAACGCCTTTATAAAGGCGATTTTTGATTCATACTCCGCACCGACATCTGGAATGATTTCTCGCTGTTCCAGCCTGTCTCGCATCGGAACTGTTTTTCGGCGCAGTCCCGCACGGCGCCTAAGTCCCGCACTGCCCGCATGTATGAGTACGCTACCTCCGGCGGCGAATCTTAGGCGCAGCGCCGCACTGCGCCTCGGTCCCCGCACTGCGCCTAACACACTGGCCAGACGTGGCGGACTTTTCCCCGCATGTATGACCGCACTACCTCCGGCGCCGAATCATAGGCGCAGCCCCGCACTGCGCCTCGGACCCGCACTGCGCCTAACACACTGGCGAGGCGCGGCGGACTTTACATGCTATGTATGAGCACGCCCCGACCCCGACATAAATCAGGCGCAGATTCCGCCGGAAAACTGGCGGAAAGGTGCGCCCCGACCCGGCGGGATTCATACATGTGGCCCAAATATTCTAAGATCCATGTTATATTTCTCTGCAATAGCATCATTGATGATAACAGTGGGTTCCCCCTATTTTCTGGACAAACACTTCACCTGTTTCCATGTATCTGATCATGAAGTTTCAAAGCATGGCCCCAATCAAATGCTCCAGTACGTGCATTCAGCCACCTTTTCAGCTCCAAGATGCATCTGTCATTGAACTTCAGCACTATAATGTGTTTGAAAAACTCACAGGCTGTATACAGATGATGGACCGCAGAACCAAAGCTGAGGTCAATCAAGATATCTCCTTTAATACAACCTGTAAAAAGGAAACAAGTATTAAAATATAAAAAAAATTAGAAATAGAGCAAAAGTAAGGGTATGTTCACACGGCTTAATTGCGGGGTGCAATTAAGCCAGGTCTTCGGGAGTCGCGCTGATCGGCTCGTACTCCAGCGGTGCGGGGGGGATGGGTGGGGGGAAGTCCACCGACCACATAGATATGTATTACTGACATGTCAATTATCTCCCCTCGCATACAATACGGTCGTATTGTATGCGCGGGGAGATGAGGCGTAATCCATAGTTCTCTATGAGAACTGTGGATTACCGTAATGACTGGGGCGCATTTCGCTCGTATTAGAGCACAGTACGCTCACAATACGTGGCGAAATGGGCCCCAAAATAAGCCATGTGAACATATCCTAATCCTGAAGTGTTCTCTGGGGCCAGAAGGTGGCCTAACATATTAATTCTTAATAACACATGTGAAGGGATTCTCTGATTTGGACAATCTATACTTGTTAGAAGGGTCCCTGGGCAGTAAGCAGATCATTATTTATTAGAATGAGTTGTTGTAGTGCTAAGAGATTTATTGACCATCCGGAATCCATATTGTCAGTATCTCTTTAAGAATAATAGATCTTAAGCTGTAAATTTCCTAGCTTCTTGTAGATGTGTACTGAGAATCAGTGCATATTGACACAGAGGGTTGTTATCAGGGCCTCGTTGTTTTGGGAACGCTGTAACTGAGATAATACTACCCGGCATGGTTAGAGAGTAATCATGGGAACCCAGGTGTTCAGCATCAAGTCATGGGTTTTTTCCAGTGCCAGGTTAACCTCTTAGGAAGTGCCAGTCAAGGAGAATATGGCATTATGGAGAATTAAACCGAATCTACGGATTTATTTGGCACAATTGATGAACATTTATGTATGACAAAAACTTGCATGGTAGCAGTACCAACCCCCTTGCAACTATGGACAACATTTATAGGGGGGTCTGTCCAAGATAAGGAGATCGAAGATGGAGATGTGATCCAGAATTATACATACCATTCATATTATGCTTGTATAAACTGTGCTGGAGAGGATTTCCTTGCTGATGATATATAGACTCAAAATATTGCATCCGCTGAATTATGCTATCAAATTATTTATAATCCAAATAAGATATGTAAATGTCAGCAAATAAAAATAGGATGTGAAAAAAAAGTGACATAATGAAAATGATATATGGATTCTGAATGGTCAAGGGTGGATTTATTGACCATTTAGAGTCCATATTGACAGTCAGAAATTCTAGGGTTATCCCTTGTGCTTGTAGGATCCCCTGCCATAGCTGCTAAGGCTTTAAGGGAGATTATCTTGCCTGGTAGCTAGATCAATAAATACTACCAGCAGCGCCTAAGAAGATATAGTATTAGATATGCAAAGTTATTTTACAGAATAGAGCGGCTATAGATTATTTGTTATTAATTCACCACTATGGATGTCAGGAGTTTGAGGGTATGGTGTTGTATATAGATAAAATATGGATTGTGGATGGTCAAGGGTGGAATGTAGTGCTAAGAGATTTATTGACCATCCGGAATCCATATTGTCAGTATCGCTTTAAGAATAATAGATCTTAAGCTGTAAATTTCCTAGCTTCTTGTAGATGTGTACTGAGAATCAGTGCATATTGACACAGAGGGTTGTTATTAGGGCTTCGTTGTTTTAGGAACGCTGTAACTGAGATAGTACTACCCGGCATGGTTAGAGAGTAATCATGGGAATCCAGGTGTCCAGCATCAAGTCATGGGTTTTTTCCAGTGCCAGGTTAACCTCTTAGGCCATGTTCACACGGCTTAAAATGGGCCATATTTCGGTCCGTAATTACGCGCCGAAGTGCGCCAATTACGGGCCGAAAACGGCCCATTCATTACGGTAATTCACAGTTCTCATAGAGAACTATGGATTACGTCTCCTCTCCCCGCCCGGCGAATCCGCCGGGCGGGGAGATAATTGACATGTCACTTTCTAGCGGCGTATACGCGCCGCTAGCAGTGATAGTCTATGGGCCGGCGAAGTGCCGGCCCCCTGCTTACTCCCCCGCTCCCGCCTCGCCCCCGTCCACACGGCGTAATTGCGGGGCGAAATTACGTCCCGCAATTAAGCCGTGTGAACGAACTGGCCATTCGAAGGAGGGAGGCCTTATACTGGAATAGTACTGATCTGTCAGCTTGTGTAACACTTGGCTATGCAGGCATTTGTTTCAAGTAAGATATAAGCTGAGAAAGTTTGCTGCGAAGTTGGAAGAAGCTGGACCTGTGGGCTATAGAGGGCCGCCTCGCAGCCAAGTGTAGTAACCCAGGTGCCAATCACCGATTCTCACTCCAATTGCCACACTTGTAGCAAGATCTGATCAGTAAAGGCTTACATCGCTGTCATGTTTGCCTTTTATCACTTATTGTCTCTAGTGATCACTTACAATAGTGGTCAAGTAATAAGTTTAAAAAAAAAAAAAACATTGAGAGTTCAAATAACTCCCCTTTTTCATTTTACAAACAAAAAGAATAAAAAAAAAGTTACAGAAAATTGATATTACCTCATCTGGAAAAGTCCGATCTATTGAAAAAACATTTATCCATAACACTGAACACCGCAAAAAAAAAAAATCCAAATTGTGTATTTTTGGCCATTTCATGTCCCCTAAATATTGGAATAAAGGTTATCAAAAAGTTGTATCTATCCCGCAATAGGACCAATAAAAAGCACACTTTAGCCCCCCCCAAAAAAAAAAAAAATGCTCCTCAATTAGGTCCATAGTTTAAATTATAAAAAAAGAGAACAGCAAATTAAAAAAAAAAATAGAAAATGTTTGAGGTTTTTTTATGGTGCTATAACATAACAAAAACCTTATATACCTTATTTTTCAGACATTTCCCTCCAAATTTTGGGGGGAAAGTAGGGGTGCGTCTTATAGTCTGAATGTACTATCTTGGGTCGGCAGGAGGCTTGAGAAGAGCAATGCTGCAGGAAGTCAGTTGTGGAGTTTAAGGAGTTAAATGCCGCTGTCAGGTTCTCACAGCATTGCCACACTCCAGCCTCCTGCTGGCACGAGGTAGCACTGTTCAGCGGCCGGCAGCTGTTCAGTAGAGCCGGCAGCCGCCGCTAAAACTGGGGATGGAGCTGGCTCTATCCCTACTGTTAGCACTTTAGATGCCACAGCATTTTCAACCATGTTATTTAGCTTAATGGGGAACAGTGCACAGCACCGTTCCACCATCTGATAACACCCCCTGCAACGTGCAGTGTAGGGGGGTGCTCAGTAGCCATGGCTGCCATGTATGTAGACCTAGTAGGTAATGAATGAATGCAGTATAATGGAAATCCTAGGTACAGCAGCACAGTAGTACTGCTGTATATAGGACAAGGCACTGTATAGGGCCTCGCAAGACATGAGGACCGTTGAAGCCGGTTGCAAGCTTGCGGATTGGGGCCCCTGTACCCACTAATACCTCATAGTTCACATATTTCCATGTCATATTTTTTATCTGCCCAACAGTGCTGGGGAGCAGATGGTATCTGTGTTTTGTGTTGGACACCCAGAAAATGCTAATCTAATAGTATGAGTGTCACTAATAGGTTGTAATCCAGCATGGTGCACAACATGTATCTGTATTTATGGCACCCTTCTGTATCGCCTTATTTATATGCAATTGTAGTACCAGAAACCACCCCCTCATACATTGAGGGTATGTGAGTGGTTGTTTTATTGGTATATTTGCATTTGTGCAATCTCCCCATGCATTATACTGTGGCTTTTATGCATACTGGTGTGAAGAGGTATGACTAAGGGCATTATTTTTTGGCCCGATACGCGTTAGCGTAAATCTGGCTCACATGTCATCTAGGCAGTATACGTTGCTACTTCATTGGGTGTATGTTTTTACCATTTTTCCAATAAATTTTTGTATTTTAATATAATCTTCTGTGGTTGTGCTGGAATACAAACTACATTTGGACTACATTTGCTACTGCTTGAGTGGACTTCCGTGCATCACTGCACTCTGGTTGGAGCTGGTTATACCACGTTGATGTTGTGATTAATGTGCAGTTTTTTTTATCATCTAATTGTTCCCCTAGCAGTGGGGTGTGTGAGCTGCTGCTCAGCAATTAGCTGCACCTGTTAATTTTCCCCAGGTAGCATATAGGCTAGAGCTGCCTGCTACTGGGTTTAGCCTAGTCCAGCCATTGAGCTGTGAATATGGCCCAAAAATTGCAGTGTTTTTTAAAACAAAACCCCTCAAAAAAATCTTCCCACAGTTTTTCTTGTGGTGTTCCATTATATGCTATAGTACGGTCAATGACACCTCCGCAAAATAAAAACCCTCAATATTTAAAAGCAAAGAGAAATATATAGGAAGAACTTAAACTTCTCCTTATTGCTGGACCTACTGTTGGCTTTGGTGTAACACACTAAAGTGGCATTTGTTAAAAAAAGCCATGTGTGAAACAGTTCTAAAAATGATTGAAAAAGGTCAGGATTTGGGATTAGCACAGATTGGTGAACTTCAAATTACCAGATAACAGCAACTTTAAAAGAAATTAGAATTGAAATGTTAGAATTACCCTTTATCATCCACCAATTGTTTTTCCAGCGTTGTGGAGATGAAAAAACAATGACTAAACCCTGAGACCTTATATTCAGAGCTTTGCTCTGCTCTCTTTAGTTAATACGACTGATGGAGCATGGTTGCCCAAAACCCAAAACCCAAAACTAGCATTGAATTACATACATTTATTTAAAACCTATTAAAGAAAGATAACAATACATACCTTGTGAAAAAATTGCTTTAAAATGTCTGAGAGGAATTGTAAATGAATCATCTGTAAAGATCATATCAGGTTTACCCGAAAAATAAATCTCCAGAAGTTGTCTGGGATTAAAGCCATGAACATGATAGAGCTTAAGGTCATCGCAATCCATGGTCTAATCTTGTCTCTTCGATGTGGTGACTGCATCTACATCGGAGCTCAAAGGCTTTATATCAGTCTTAAACAACAATTTGCAGTAGTAAGAATAATTTATCAGACCATTTGTCATTACTCCTGAGTCAGTCATGTGTGCATGTGCTGTAATAATCTCACATGGAACATTATTAATCTGCAAATACATAAATCTTGATCTGTCTGTTTTAAAATAAACAACATGAAAGATAAATCCCAAGAACCTGGTCTATAATGGCTTCTCGAAAAGACCATGCGCTCAACTATGGAGTAAGAGTTGGAGAACTAAATGTGATCACCCACTGCCCAATGAAATAAAAGCAATCTAATCTGTGTACCTACTACAATCACCTTGTTTGTTCACAACCTAACTACCGCATGGGTCTCAATTTTTCCCTTCTTTTATGATAACATGGTGGCATCCATTTGCCTATCAGAATATGGAATATAATTTATTCAGCATCTTACAAATATGTAACTTTTAACCCACGCAGGGGTTTTTCTCAAGTATGACAAACATGAAAAAACAAGATATACATAGTTGTCCCATTGGTGCAACGTCCTTTCAGAATAAATCCACCATTAAACAATTTGATTTGGACATAGAATACACTGACCAAAAGTCAGAGAATATATGGAAACCTAATAAAACATGAAGTGACTCAAGGTCATGGTTGTTTTTAAGGTATTTGGAACCTTTCTAACTGCATCCCACAGCTGCTGGAGGGTCCATAGAGCCATCACCCCCATCCAGGGGCTCCACAGCTGCTTGAGGGTCCGTAGATCTAACACCACCATTCAGGGGCTCCCACAGTTGCTGGAGGGTCCATAGAGCCAACACCACCATCCAGGTTCCCCACGGCTGCTGGAGGGTCCATAGAACCAACACCACCATCCAGGGGCCACACACAGGCTTAATTAGGGTTTGGGAAATTAGGGGCCAGGATAGTACTTGAAATTTTTGGTCAGGCTCTTCCAATCAATGTAGGACATTTCTAGCCATGTGATTTGTTGCATTGTCTTGCTGGAGAATCCCATCCACCTCAGAGAAGACAATTGGTTTGTATAGGTGTACTTGATCTGCAAGAATGTATTCATAACCAAAACAGTTAAGCATGCCTTCCACATGGATTATTGGCCCAAAGAAGGCCAAGTGATTGTCTTACCTTTTTAGCTTCTGATTGTGGGACAGTGTATTGTGTGCAGAGAGAAATGTCTATCTGAGGGGGTCTGACCTCTTTACTGCCTCATTACTACTAATCATAAATTAGTAGGATTAAGGTTCACACTCATAAGGCCACAAGACTTGATGAGTCTGCGGAGGCTTGCATATAATAACTCCAATGTATAACCTGACCCTTTCCCAAAGGGGTACTAATAAAAATTACATGTCAACCCACAAAAAATTTGTCACTACTCAGGTCTAGCTTAGCTGGAAAACAAAAAGTTATTGGTCACAGAAAATGGCACTGCAGCATAAAGCTAAAAAGTAGAATGTTTTTAATTTTTTTAAAAGAACTAAAACATAAAAAAATCCCCTTGCACAGGCATGAGTAAGTCACTGAAAGGGTTAACTTCTGAATCAAAATTTTTCCCTCTGGCCCATGATGTTCCTTGACCACATAAATGTGCAGTGATTGAGTGATAAAAAATGGCTCTCCTGGAATATACAATGGACATGCAGCCTCCTAATCAGGCAGGTAGGATAGCTTTGGGTGTATATACAACCAGCAATATATATGGTCATGTTTCTATACAATATTGTGCACCCTCCTCCAGGGGCATTGCTAGGGTCCCAAAAAGTTAGATAGACCACAACAGAGGTGTATAGGAGGTCCCTGAATATGTCATTGAGGAATTCCTGGATGACCGCGGGTGCATTACAGAGTCCAAAGGGCATAATCAGGTACTTAAAGTGCCCATCGTGAGTGTTGAAGGCCGTCTTCTACTCATCTCCCTCACGGATATGAATGAGGCTGTAAGCTCCCCGTGGGTCCAGTTTGGAAAACATCTTGGCTCCACAGAGCTGGTCAAAGAGTTCAGTGATGAACAGCAAGAGGTAATGGTTCTTTTTGGTTATCTGATTGTGACTGCAATCAATTCATCAATTCAATCAATTCATTGAATTCATGGACGTAGGGAACCATCTTTTTTCTCTATGAATAAGAACCCAGCACCTGTTGGAGAGGAGGACTTATGAAAAAAACTTCTTCTGGAGGTTTTCTCGGATGTAGACCGACATGGCCTGAGTCTCTGGTGCCGACAACGTATAGATTCTGTTCGGGGAGGAGACATACTGGGCAGCTGGTCTATAGAGCAGTCATAAGGGTGATGAGGGGGAAGAGTCTCACCTTGCTTTTTAGAGAAGACATCCGCAAAGTCTTGGTATGGATCGGGCAGACCCGACAAAGGCTTGGACGATGTTAGTCGAGAACTGGGATGCACCGGGTGAGGTGCCATCAAACAGCGGATGGCGCTGACCCCAAACGTGACTTCACCAGATTTCCCAATTGGTAGGGGTTTTGGCTTTGCAGCCACAGGAGACCCAGAACAATTACTGAGGAAAAACAGGGTAGTACATAAAATGTGAGTCTCTTCTTATGTAATGCCAATGCTTGAAGGGACAAGAGTTCAGTACTGAAATGTACTGAGTCACTGTTATTCTCCATGCTGACAGAGGAGATGGTAAGCAGCTTCTCAAGGCGGACTACCGGGAGATGCATTTTAAACCCTAGGGAAGTTTGAAATTTGGGGTGATCCGGAGCCCCAGAAAAAGTGAAAGGGGGAAAACCGGATTCTCTCTGGCCGTTTTGCACAGAATGGTAAAACGCGGGAGGAATTTTTAAACCCCTAGGGATGCCTCTCCAACGAAGTGTAGGTGCATTCATTTCCAGGACGTTGTGGACGGAGCATTGCCACTGCGGTAATGTTCAGGGCTGGCACAGTAGAGGCACAGTTCCTGCTCACACCATTGGGACAGTTCTTGCGAAGTCACGTAGGCTCTATCCACTTACATAGCCTCCTCGGGGGCCGGCAGGGATGGTTGCAGTGGAGGCCTTTGGAATACTGGAGCAAGACGGGGTAGATGATGTGTCCTTTCCAGTTTGTGCTCTTGATGGAGCTCCTTCTGCGTCTTTGAGAAGCGTACGTCAATTCCAGTGGCCAGGGAGATAAGGTCACACAGGCAAGAAGGGAGATCACAAGCGGACAGGGCATCTTTGGTCTGGATAAAGAGGCCCTTCTTGAAGGTGGCACTCAGTGCCGCATTGTCCCAGCACACCTCTGAGACCAGGGTGTGCAATTGCCCTGTGTAATCGCCTACGAAGGAGGCCCCTTGGCGCAAGTTCAACAAGGCAGTCTTGGCGAAAGAGGCTTGAGCTGGTTCCTCAAAAACGCTGCGGAACTCACTGAGGAACATGGCAAGGTTGGCCATGACTGGGTCATCTCTTTCTTAGAGGGGAGTAGCCCAGGCCAGGGCTTTCCCGGTGTGGAGGCTGACCATAAAAGCCACCTTAGACCTTTCGGTAGGAGACTGTCTGCCCAGCAGTTCCACATGCAGGGAGCACTGAGTGATAAAACTCCTGCAGGTCTTGGCTTCCCCATTGAATTTCGTCGACATAGACAGATGTAGCCTTGGGCCGGCAGACAATGCAGAAGCCAATGATTAAGTGGGAGCCACGGAAGGTGGCTGTTTCTGCTGAGTGGTGAGGAGTTGCTACACTTGTTGTGCAATCTGCTGCAACTACTGGGCCACATTGGTGATGAGATCAGCGACCCTCGGCAGAGGCACCTTGGCGGGATCCATTGCTGCATCTTAGTGTAACGATCAAGAGTAGTGAATCCTCTGGACCACCGCAAGCAGTGGTATAAGCCAGGAAGCAGAATCTAAGTAGGTCCCGGTATTCACCAGAGCCTGCCGCAAGGCAGGTTGGGCTTGCTGTGGTGGGAGTCCTACCAGGTGGCTACACCTGACGAGACTTGCTTGGTGCCGAGGTGCAGCGTGATACAGAATCGTATATCAAAAACAAACACTAACAAGACTTAGGGAATCCTTTCTCAGTAGAATCAAGGACACTAAAGATCTGGCAAGGAAGTCAGGAAGTGTCAGGGTTAAATAGGGACAGCATCCGGTGATCGCCAATCACGATACACTGGCCCTTTAAATTTAACAGAGCCGGAGCACCCTAGAGAGCGGGGACGCGCATGTCGGAAGGCAGAGTCATTGGCTGGCATGCGCAGAAGTGGGTAGGATCAGAGGAGTGAGTGCGCCTACATTTTAAAGTATAAAAAAATATATATTTAAAATTCAAATCACCCCTCTTTTGCCATTTTACAAATAAAAAGATAAAATAATAAAAAAGTGACACATATTTGTTGTAACCACGTCCAAAAATGTCCGATCTATTAAAAGATAACATCAATTGTCCCAAACACTGAAATCTGTAGAAGAAAAATTCCAAACACCAAAATTGCGTTTTTTTTTTTATCATTTCACATCCCCCAAAATATTGGAATTAATTTAATTTAAAAAGTCACATGTATTACAAACTGGTACCAATTAAAAGTACACCTCAACCTGAAAAATGCACCTCACTCAAATCCGTAGATTTTAGTACAAAAAAATTATTGGTCACAGAAAACGGTGCCGCTGCGCAAATTTCAAAAATAGAAAGTCTTTAAAAAAATTTTTATGGTACCAAAATATAATGGAAACCCTACATGTTTGGTATTGGTGATTTTATATCAACCTGTGGAATACAGATAACACATCATTTTTACCGAAGATTGAACGCTGTAAAAGCAAAATTTCTGCACACATGGCATAAGTATGTTTTTTTCACATTTTGCCCTACTTAGAATCATTTTGCGTTTTCCCAGTATATTCTATGATAATATGAATAACACCATTAGAAATTCCATCTTGTCCCGCAAAATAAAAGCCCTCATCTGTCTATGTAGGTGGAAAAATAAAAAAGTTATGGAAAAACAGAGAGGGAAAACACAAACGTGAAAAAAATAGTCCTTGGCGAAGAGAGAATAATAGGTGGATGATTTTCCTACCTTTTTTTAGCTTCTGATTGTGGGATAGTGTATTGTGTGCAGAGTTAGTGGACATCTGGGGGGTCTGCCCTCTTTAATGCCTTTACACCGGGCTTATAACAACCCATACTATATTGGTAGGATTAAGGTTCACACTCATAGGGCCTCAGTGTTTGATGAACCTGCGGAGGCTTCTATATAGTGACTTCAATGTATAACTTGACCCTATGCCAAAGTGGTACCAGTGAAAAATACACTTCAGCCCTCAAAAAATGTCCCATTGCTCTGGCCCAGCTCAGCTGTAAAGCAAAAAGTTATTGGTCACAGAAAATGGTTTTCTGTAGCTTAAAAGCTAAAAAGTGAGAATTTTTTTTATTTTCTTAAAAGAAAATAAATTTCCCCTTTCTACGTCTGGATGGTTTTGATGAAGCGCTGAAACACATTTTCCCTGGGGCCCCTTTTTCCCTGCAGCCTCTAATCGGGAAGGTAAAATGTTTTGTGGGAACAAAAGCACAATGCATATGGCACGTTTATCTAAAAATATTGGGCACCCTCCTTGTTCCCCTTTGAGGGGTTTTTTTTCCAATAAGGGGACATTGTTTGAATCGTATCCCGTTAGTGAATGTTGCATGGAACACTATTTACATATAAAATTGGGGGAAAAACTTAGGACATGGGGCAAAGTTTGCGTCCCAGGGGGTTGCTGGGTCCTAAAACATGGGGGTGGGGCCCTTGGTTTTTTTATTTCCCGCCCACCCATTGTGAACTTGGGATGTTTTTTTACAGAGAAAAACCTTCTGTTTCCTGTCACTAAATTTTCTGCACATCCCACACAGATCCCGTCCATCTCCTCAGCAGTCACTGTACAGTAAAAATCACAATGACAAATTTACTTTTTCAGAACTTCTCACCTTCATATGACAATACCCCTAAACAGTCACCAAATAATCCACCGATACATGGAGAAAATCTACCAGACAAGTGATTGTGACTAAAAACACTCCTACAAAAAACCAAGACCCCAAAAAACTATTATACTTAAGGCCTCAAAATAATCCCGCCAGGAACCCTGAACCGAACGGGGACCCCCACATGTGACAAACAGCTGTACACAGGCTCTGATTTCATTTTACCACCGCCCTACAGGTGACCAGATAGTGGTAGATACTAGTTGTATGTAGACTCTGCAGACATATAAGTGATTACTCTGCTGTTACATTTAGAACTCACCGGAGACGTTTTTTTTTTTGATCCCGCGTCGTTCACTTTCCTTTTCTTCTCCATTCGGTTCACACCCCTTTATGTGATTGCTCCCGGCCAATACTCGTCCCCGAGGATTTGGACACAAAATATCTTAGAATCCTCACATTTCCAGCAACTCCTTAATTTTAGGTATAGCAGTCCCTCAGTTAGGGGATATAGGGGCACTGAAGCAGTTTCTGGGCCACAGGCAGGTATATGGGGCCACAGGCAGGTTATGGGGGCCACAGGCAGGGATATATGGGGCACTGAGGCAGAATTGGGGCATGAGGCAGTATTTTAGGAGCACTGAGGCAGGTATATAAAGAGCACTGAGGCAGGTATATTGGCACTTTAGCAGTTATAGGGGGCCCCGGCAGGTATAGGGGGCAACTAGGCAAGTATATTGGGGCCACAGGCAGGTATTTTAGCGTTTATTGAGGGCAGTATTGGGGCCACAGGCAGTATTTTGGGGGCACTGAGGCATATATAGGGGCCAAGGCAGGTATATGGGGCCAAAGGAAGTATATAGGGGGCACAGGCAGTATTTTGGGGCCCAGGCGGGGGTATAGGGTCATTGAGGCTGTATATGGGGGCTCTGATGCAGTATATGGGGGACACAAGCAGGTATATAGGCACGAGGCAGTATTTTGGGGGCATGAGGCAGTAATGGGGGCCCAAAAGGCAGGAAAATGGGGTCACAGGCTGGTTTATGGGGGCACAGGCAGGTATATGGGGCAACAGGCAGGTATATAGGGCCCCAGGGTCATGGGGGCCAAGGCGGTATGGGGGCCCCAGGCAGGATATGGGGGCACAGGCATTATAGGGGGCACAGGCAGTATATGGGGCCACAGACAGGTATAAAAGGGCACAGGCAGCATATGGGGGGCCACAGGCAGGCATTATAGGGGCACAGGCAGTTATTGGGGGCCCCCAACAGGAAAATGGGGGGACAGGGAGATTGGGGGCCCCAACAGGGAATGGGGGGCCCAGGCAGTAAAAAGGGGGTCACGGCAGGGATATGGGGGGCCACAGGCAGGGATTTAGGGGACAGGCAGGGATATGGGGGCCCAGGCAGGGCTTTTTTAGGGGATGGAGGATAAAAAAGGGGCCCGGCAGTATATGGGGGGCCAAGGCGGTATAAAAGGGG
>JAODAL010044938.1:0-32402 GCA_025379985.1 Phyllomedusa bahiana | reverse complement strand
GATGAATTGGCGCCCTAGTCAGTCACCTACCTTTGCCTACCCCTCATCCTTACCCTGATTATACCTATTGAATGCATCCTAAAATCCAAAGAATCTACCTTCAAATCTATAATTTTTAATAAATAAATGTCTGGATGGCCTGATGTTAATTAAAGATACATGGGGAGTTAGGCCTGGTTCCCAAACACTTAATACAGCAGCAGCAAGCCAACACTAAAACCATACAGACATTGAAGTGGTGGAGCATTTAAAATGCATCACTGCTATGCTTTATATATGCACAAAATAAAACTGCGTACTAAAAGCTATTATTGTTATTACAGGGCCCGTTTGGTATAAGTCTTCTCTATTGGTCGTACCCTTGGGAAGTAACCCTGTTCTTAGACTGTGTTAAAAAAAAAACCTTACCAAAATCCAGACTAGTTTAGGACTTTTCGGGACCTCATCATCTAGAATGGTAAAATGGCCATTTTTATGGCTTGGTTATAAAGGCCTTCTCCATTGGTCTCTGATCTTGATGTTTACCCTGTTCTTGGACTGTGTTAGGAAGCCCTCTAATCCATAGTATGGCGTCAACCTCCAAGATGTCAGATTGAAACTTTAAGACTTTGGCATATCTATTCTTGTATTGTTTTGGGAAGTCTCATCAGCCATACCTGTTAAATGGCCATTACTGGTTATACAAGTTGGTTTCAGACCTTGATAGTGACCCTGTTTCTCGATTGTGTCAGGAAGCCCTCAAATCCATTGAAGGACAGGTGAACCTCCAGGCTCTCAGATTCAAACTTTTAGACCATGGCAGAATTCTAGGTCTTGTATTGGGGGGCTTCATCAGCCATAACTAATAATATGGCCATTACTTTGGCCTGGATAAATTGGTCTTCCTCATTGGTCCAGCCCTTGGACGTGTCGGGGCTTCAAATCCTAGTAGGATATCAACCTCTAGGCTGTAAGATTTGGACCATGGCATAGCTGTAAGTCTTATATTGTGGGTTAGAATCTATACTGACTGAGATGGGTTTTAAGGTAGTTTCTCTGTATGTGGCTTTTAAAGTGGCCGGGGTTTGCCGAATTTCAAAAAACTCTCAAATAAAAAGAAACTAAAGGGAAAACTGCATGCCAGCCTGAACCTTCAATATATAGACAGTCTTTCTACTACCAAGAGATTGCTCTTTCTGTACAAAAACAAACATTTTTCCCTTGGCTTTAAAACCTCACCCTCGGATCCATCTCTGGCTCCCCTTTGAGGATTGATAGGGGTATGGCTGCGGGAAAACCATTTTTCCTGGCAGGGGACTGACCCCAAAGTCTAGCCGTTTGGGCCACAGCTTAAAGCAATGGCCAAAACACCCCACAAATATGGAAAATCATAGCACTCATTAGTGCATGATTTCACAGCGTATTGCTGTTGGGTTTCCAGGAAAGTGGGGCAAAAGGGGGAGCCCAGCCATTGCGCGTGAAAAGTATGTGCTGCCCAGTGCGTATTCCCCACAGAGGGTATAGCGGGGCTAATGCTGGTTGCGGGTAATGGATGAGGTTTTTTTGGGGTTGGGCTCACTGGAGCAGGGGGGAATCCATGGGTCACTGTGGGGGGAGTTGGGTAACCAACCTGGGGAGGGGGAAAGGGAAAAAAGGGCCCCCATTTTCACCAAGCTCATGAAAGGGCAGGCGGACTTGGCTGCGCGGGGCCCCCTATGTGTTCCTCGAGAGGGCGGCAACTTACTGGTACCAGAGCATAAGGAAAATTGTGTCGGGAAAGGCAAACAGTCAGGGTGGAGCTTCGGGGGGAAAACAGTTCAGGCACAAGGCTGGGCAGGCAAAAAAATTTTCAGGGATAGGGGGGGGTCAGTAACGGGAAAAGAAAATTTTTTTTCTCCACAGGAAAGGGGGGAAATTGGGACCCTGCGGGAGTTAGATGATGTTCTAGTAAATCAGCAAATATCCTGTCCCCCTCCCTTCCCTTTGGGGTTTCCAACCCAAAATTCTACCCAGTGTTTTCCCGTCCAGAGCAGGGCCCGTTTTAAAAACTTTGATTAAAAGGTTTTGGGTCTTTGGCCCCCATGTCCTCCTGGTCGAAAAATTCCCCAATTTACTAAAAGCGAATATTTGCCCTCAAATTGCTTATGACAACCAGAAATTTTTTTTAAGATGGCGGACAAAGGGGGGCAGGGTGGTGGTCATGGACAAAAAAAAATATTTGACGCATACTTCCCAGCTTGTGATATAACTTACCCAGCTTGCTCAGGATCCAACCCGGGTTTTTTTAAAGGGTAAATTTTGATGGTTTGCTACGGGGGCCTTCTCTTGGGGGTGTTAATAAGGAAAAGGGGTTTAAAACTTAGTTGAATCCTTCATGCCAATTATAACGGATTGCCTAAGGTCACAAAGACACGGTAAATCCCCCCCTCGCCCGTTTGTGGCGGTTTGGGTTCGCTTTTAGAGAGACCTGCCAATGGTGGCACCCAATTGCAGCCCTTTTTTCCCTTTAATTCCAAGTCTCCCCAAGAAAACACGGGAGTTCTTGGTTATTGCCAACATTGTTTGGGAACACAATATGACAGGGTTTAAAGCTGTGATTAGGGGCTCTCTTTTTTTCATCCCACGTTAGTCTTATGCTCTTGAATTTCATCTTCCGATCAGTGGTTTTTTTCCGGGAGTTGTGGATTTTTTTTTTGTTGGGACGGATTTTCTCATTATCAAAATTTTTTTTTTCTTTTGATTCTATTGTTTATTACAGGTAAAGGGGGGTGTCGAGGGGGGCGAAGTTCTCCCCTTTCCCCTGGCTAAATTTAGTCAGGGGGTGGTGGGAGTTCCCTACACTACCCCCCCACAATCCGTTTTTGCCACCCTTTTTTTGGTATGGAATAAACGATAAACCTTCTCTTTTTTGGGAGGGGCGATGTATTGCCATACCATTTTTTTTTTTTTACTTAAATAAAAATCCTTTTAATTTACTTTTTCGGCCCCAGGGGGGGATAGAACTATGCATTTCCTGGATCTCACCCAGGGAGCACGGCTCTAAAATTCCATCAGACATCGTAAAGTAACGGCTGGCAAACTTTTTTGCATCACCCTGTTTCCACCCCAAAAAAAACCCCCCAGGGCTTTCTGGTGCGAAAAGACCGGGGCCATGGAAAATGCAGTGGACAGGAAGAATTTTTCAGTGAATGTAATGCTATTTTTAGGATTAAGGAAAAGGGGGTTTTTCCCCTTGGATTTTGCAGGGAGACAACTACTATTGTGCAAAATAAAAATAGGGGTAAAATTTCTCTCCAGTAGAAGACGCATTAAAACCAGAAACAGGGGGTCCAGAACAATAATGTGTTGGTCTTAGATTACAACACTCAAATTTTAAAGCAAATTTTAAAAATATATTTCTAAAAACCCCTTACCCGTTTTTAGAATCCCGTCCTTGAGGGAAATTTTGTTGGGGGACAGGTTGTTACCCGTAGATCCCCCACTTTGGGTAATTTTTAGCTCCCAATACAATTATTCCAAGACACCTAATAAAATGGGTTAAATACAAAAGGGTTCTATAAATGCGGTTCTAACCCCTGTGGGTCGTGGTTTGTTACCCCTGGGAAAAGGGGTTTTCCCCAATAGCCCCACAAACAAAATCTTTCAGTTCCCGTTCATTAATTGTAAATTCAACATGTCGTGTCCTTGCTATTTGTATTGAATGCAATCTCCGATATTGGGGGGATACCCCTAGATTAAAAACCCATCCCAAAAATCTCAATGATATTAAAAAAATACCCCTTTTACGCAATGGTCCCCAAATTTCAATATTTTGGGGCGTGCATGCGGGAAATTATAGTAAAATTTCGTATTATGGGGATTTCAGGGTAGTCAAAATTCACGACCTGGACCTGGGACAATGCTTTTGATAAGGAGCTACTGGATTATTGCCTAGACATGTATCCCTTGGGGTTGAATCTTAAAGAGAGTGGATGTTCCCCTTATTACATTGTAGTTTTGTTTTCTCCCCCCCCCTTTTTTTTTTTTTATTGCCTTCGGGGGCCTGCTTTTTACTGTGTTCCTTTATAATTCTTGGCTATAGCTTTCCTGTTTTTCTATCTTGTTATTGGTATTACCATTTTTCATATTTGTTGCTTTGGGGTTTAGGGGCTTTGTTTTTTTATTTTATTTCTTTCTAATGTTTGGTTTTCTCCCCTGTCCGGGTGCTTGTGTTGTTTGGGGGTTTCAGGATCGGGAAACTGATGCGGGTTCCCTTGTTTTTGTTGGGCAGTGCGGCCCATGTATGTATTGTCGCCTTTTTTACGGTTGTGCATTCCTGGGATGCCGTTCGGGTTTTTGGGGGGGGGCCGTGATGTATGCTACATCCGGCGGGCCCCCCCCGGAAGTTGATACTCGGTGCCCCCGGGGAGAACGAGAGTTGGGAAAAAGGTGAGTTCACATTTTTGGTTTTTTGGGTTGTTTTTATTTCTAACCTTTTTGTCTCTGCATTTGCCATGCTAAGGGGGTGTATCACCTGAAAGCGTCGGCATTTTATTGTGGGGGCTTTGCTATCTCTGTTGGGCTACTTGGCTTTTATCCTGTTTTTCAATAAGACATTTGGCTTTTTATCGTCTATGGTACCCCGGTATCACCTTTTTGCACTTATTGGGGTATATACGGGTTGCTCTGACCGGGATACCTGCGGGGCCACCTTTATGGGGTAAGTGGTCATTGGACTGTTTTGAGACTTACATGGTACCCAAGCATAAAAAAAATGTAGTCGGGAACAGGGAAACAGTCAGGGCTGGCAGCTTAAAAGGGAGAACAGGTTCAGCCAAGGTCTGGGCAGGCAAGAAAATGTCAGGAGCATAGCGGGGGGGTCAGTAACAGGAAGACAATCAGGAACAACGCACAGGAACATAATCACGTAGAACGGACACCAATGACTCGGCGCAAGATGCTGGGTCCAAGGTGGTTGGCTGAGCAGCAGGTCGATGGTGTGCGCTGGCCCTTTAAATTAGGAAGAGCCAGTGCATGCACCACCTAGGGGGCAGCTGAGTACATATCGCTTCACAGAAGGAAGCGGAAAAGCTAATGGATGGTGAGGACAAAAGTTGTGAACGAGGAGGAGGTGAGTAGCAGAGGCAGAGGGACAGGTGCAGACACAGACCAGGACCCGGACCACAGCATGTCCCGTTACATGGAACTGGCAGCAGACACAACCGTGGACCAGTGCACAGACTGTGGCGTGACCTCTAACAAGGTTATTTAGGGCGACATGCATGAAATTTGGCGATTAAACGCCAAATTTCAAGCGATTAAAAAAGGCATAGAATGCGCCTGATTTATGAACCCACTATACAGCGGGTGATAAATCAGGCGCATTCCAGTGCTTGCACGACAGTTCGGACTCAGGTATACCACTTTGAAAGTGGTATACCTTATCTAACTGAAATGCGCCCAGAAATGCCGTAGCGAAGCTACAAATCTATTGCTTTGCAACGGTTCTAGTGCGCCCTGCCCGGGAGATTTGAAAATGTATGAACGGGGCTGTGCTGGATATCGGGCTGTAAAGATGCCAGATATCTGGTGCAGACCCATTCATACATGTCCTTACTGTTCATCCTGTGAACATTTCCACCTCTGAAGAGGAAAAAGTCAAGTGCCTCCTTTTTTATGTACAACACATGTAGTCATGCCTTCTTGTGTTTCTCTTGGCGGCGTCTAAGTGAATAAGAAACGGTGCCACGCATTGTTTCTCACTCCAGTTGAAGCCCCTGAAGCAAGATTGGAGCGGACTGCCCTTTGGTAAACATGGTGGGTAGAAGCCTTGTGAAGGCATCCTTTGCTGCCCCGTTTCCCGTTTCACCACTTTCTGCCCCATCGTAATGACCCGAAATGCAACATTTCTCACAGATGCTCCACTTTCCTCACATATGACTAAAAATTCTAGGAGCAAGGAACTAAGCTTCTTTCTAAAAACTCAAATGGAATATCAACATCACTTCAACACTTGAATGAACTCTGGCCATAAGACAGACATTTTGGACGACATGTATGAACGGGGCTGTGCCAGAAGTTCACTCTTTTTTTAAACAGGCGTACTCCAGTATCAGGCGTATAACAGAGAGCCCGCGGCACTTTGTAATGCGCCGGAGATCGGAAGGCGTGCTGGAGGTGTGTCACACTACAACCGTACGAAGCTAAACATTTATAGCTTCCCTACTGCAAATCCAGGCACATTACTGCTGAAACAGGTAGAGCACTTTAAAAGTGGTTTTCCTGAGCCTGAAATGTCATTTTTGCGCTAGTATGCGCCTGATTTATGATTTGCAGTAGTACTATTGTGGGCAAAAAAAAGGCGCCTGATCACCAAAAATCATACATGTCACTCATTGTATCTTTCTAGCCTAACGACAAAAGTGTATTTTAGAACCCTGAATTATTCTCCAAGACTTGGAACAGAAGTACAGAAGGTCTACACAGTCTGGCTATTCACTACCATCATTTAGTCTGTTCATGCAAGTCACCAGTTGAATCTCTGTCTCCCCCAATTCCTCCCCAACACATTTTTTTCTCACGCCTTGCACCACTGTATATGTACCAATAAAGTGTCTCACCTTTTGCATCCTATTTGATTGTGCTGTGGATTTTGATGCCATGTACATACAGTTACTCCCAGGGGCGGAACTACAGGGGTAGCAGACGAAGCAGCTGCTACGGGGCCCGCCTCCTTAGGGGGGCCGTAGCACCTGCAACTTTGTCTGCTAGCCTGGTGGTTCTGTCCCTGGGTCCTGCCGGCAATGAATGTAACGAATGTTCACTGCCGACGGGCCCTTTGATAAGGTACTGCCAGTCTCCGGAGAGAGAGGACGGAGGAGCTGCAGTCATCGGCAGTTAACAGTCAGTGTCACAGCTCCTTCTCAGTACGGCCCCTCTCCTCCCTGTCCGGCAGAGACACTTAAAGAAGAACTGCGGGGAGGGAGAACACTACATTCCCAGCCTGCAAAAAAGTACTGCTCTTATGCTTTCTGTCCCAGGTACAAGACGCACAGAAGGGGAGGGTGAGGAATACATCCACAGGCAGCTAGCAATACTGTGCTGCTGCAGACTGCCCAGTGACTGTACCAGGGGTAGGGGTTAATATGGGGGAGAAGAGCTCCAGAAGGGAGGGGGGGATTTGCTGGAGAGGGTGGGTCAGCTTCTGTGCATGCCCATCACTCCCCTCTTCCCCCCTGAGACTCTGGCTGCTCAATGGTGATGATCAGAGAAGCATAGAGTGTCCAGAGAGGAGCTGCATATGAGAAAAGTACCTATTTCTTCAGCACTTAGCCCTGGTTCACATCTATGTCTGAAGTTCAGGTTCAGAACCTCTGATGCAGAGGTAAAATGGGCACCTGAGGAATCCTTTTTACAGTGGATGCCCACAGCGGACAACTGACCCTATTGATTACAATTTGTTGGGTTTCGACTCTGGCGTTCTTCATTTAGACAGAAAAAATAAGGGTATGTTCACACACCGTATTCTCGGTCCATACTTCAGCATGTTATTGCGCTTCAATATGTCCGAAGTATGGACCAACATTACGGTAATTTGTAGTTCTCATTTTAAAGTTATAATGGAAGTCAGTGAGAGGTTCAGAGGTTTGCACTGACCTGCACATCCCTCTGAAGCATATAGCAGCGCGCACAATACGCCACACAAAACGTGTGTGAACATAAAAGGTAGCTCCTTCTGTGCGACCATCGGCTGTGTATTATATAAGTGGTAAAATCATTTCACAGTCTGGTCCTATAGCGAGCCCCAAAAAAAAAACTTTTAACAGAAATAATAACACTTAGGCTATGTTCACACGGTTCTCTATGAGAGCTGTGGATTACCATAATGACTGGGACGTATTTCGCCCCGTATTGAACGCAGTACGGTGCGAAATACATCCTATTTGAAGCCGTGTGAACATAGCCTTAAAGGGGTTTTGCCATGATGTAATGTTGACGTGGGATCCTCCAAAATGGGTTTTTAATCACTTTTCTAAATATATGTGATCACAAAAATTGCAGTCTGAGAGAGCTACAGCCTTCCTTACATGCCCTTGGTTACTTCAAAGTTTGTATTAGATACGGCCTGACAAGAGCTGGACGGGCTTGCGCAGAGAGAGCTTCTTATCTGATGAGACTGAGCTGCAGAAGTTTTCAAGGTACCGGGTACAAATATGTTTTCTTTTGTATACAGATTAAACTAGTTGTAGTGTGATTAGATCCCTGCTTTATCTGATGACAGAGAACATGAAGGAGCTTTCAAGCTGCTGAGAGAAAAACGGTTGTCTTTGTATATAGAATCCACAAGTTGTAGTTTGATAATTTCAGTGAACATGTCACACGATCCCTTATGCAGCTCGTGCTCTGGCTGTGTGCGTCTCTCTCTCTTTCAGCTCCGTGATTTGTTTACATTAGCTTCTTAGCAGATAAGGCTCCTCCTGGCAAAACTCCATTAAGAGCAAAACACAAAACCCCTCTTTGTCCCCCAAAAATACGCTTTTGGCCTAATTTCTGAAACTGTTCAAGCATAAACTGCCCTTGTTGCCCAGAGCTCAGCTTTTATTTTCTATAGCAATAAAAGAAAAAAAAAAGCTGAGCTCTGATTGATTGGTTGTTATGGGCAACCAGGACAGTTTTGCTATTGGACCATTTTCAGAAATGAGGCACAATAGGTTTTGCTGCATTTGTAACGCTCCAATCTATTACATTAACAAGTTATTAAATCCATATGGTAGCTGAAAAAATATATTAAATATCAGGCCATAACTGCAGTAAAAAAGTGATCAAAAACTTTTATGTGCCTCATAAGGATACCAAAGAAAAATATCAATTTATAACAGATATAAAATGCCCTCACACAGCGCCAACAGCAGAAAAATAAGTTATGGCTCTAATGATACAAAAATACTTAGGCCTGACTAAGCTACCTAGGCATCTTTATTCAGTAGTAGTGTAGGGGTATTATTCAGTCACTGTGTGGTGGTAATTTGTGGTCGTGTTCTGGCGGTATAATCAGTTTCCTGTATAGTATTGTTATTGGTAATGTTGGTCTTTTTATAGTGGATGTGTTTGGTAGCTGTATGATGGTGATATGTGAGGTAATCGCTCCTTGTATTATCTCGTAACAGCATGTCCCGGTAAATGATCAGGGAGGTGGGAAAGGGGGGGGTGGTGAGGGGGCCCCACCTAAAAGTTTGCTATGGGGCCCAGGCTTCTCTAATTACGCCCCTGGTTACTCCTGTTGGTTTAACCCTGTCCCAGGGCACCTATACCAGCGGTGTGCGTACCAATAATCTTCATATCCCAATGTGTTCGAGGAGGGCGGTGGGCGGCTACACTACAGCAGCAACAGTCTCTTGTCTAGTACATGCATGCTATTCAGCAGGCCAGCCGGCACTTCTGCAGTAGTAAAGGATGATGTTCCAAATGGTTCATAACCACTTACTGTTATATGCATAATAATAAATATATACCTATAAAACACAGTACATCAATACAGTTGAACAGGACTACCCCTTTGATAATAATAATAATTTTTATCTATATAGCGGCAACATATTCCACAGCAGGGGCGTAACTAGAGAAGCCGGGGCCCCATAGCAAACTTTTGGATGGGGCCCCCTGCCCCCTCCCCCCCGCCCCTTGACCGCCTCCCCGACCTCGAACATTTACCCGAACATGCAGTTCGATAATGTAAGAATACAAGGGGCAAATAACCTCACCATACTTTTCACTATCATACTGCTACCCAACTATAGCAAAACCAACATTACCAATAACACTGCTACATATGGACCTGATCATACCACCAGAACATGACCACAAATTACCACAAATTACCACCACATAGTGACTGAATAATACCCTACAGTATTACACAAAGACCAATAGTACCACCATACAGTGACCATATAGTGGTATATACTAGTGTAAAGCTTGCAGACTGTATTAACTACCATACGTGACCATAAGGGTAACACCATGTACAGCTTGCACACGTATTTTAGCCCCTTTACGTGACCATATGTAGACACCAATGTACACAGGCTCTGCAGACTGTATATTACCTCCATACAGTGACCAATAGTTAGACAGCAGTGTACACGCTCTGCAGACTGTATAACCCCATACAGTGCCCATATAGTGGTAATACATGTACTGGCTTTGCAGACATATAACCCAACTGACCATAAGTAGACAGCAGTGTACACAGACTCTGCAGACATATAAATGATATCAGTGTAGTTTAGTCTTGTGACTCACAGGTGACGTTTCTGATAAGTTGTTGACGTTCCCTTTTGTTCGGCATCCATCCAGACCACCATGATGACTGCTCCCGGCCACTTGTCCCTGCAGATTAAGACACAAATATCTTAGAATCCTCACTTTTCCAGCACCTGCCCCCCTGGCTATATGGGGTCCATTTAGGCAGGCAGGGTTTAGATAGGCTATAGAGGGCCCCAGATAGGTCAGGTTTAGGTAGGCAATAGGGTCCCCACATAGGCAGGGTTTAGGAAGCTATAGGGCCCCATAATGGCAGTCAAGCAGGGTTTAGGTATAGGGCCCCATATAGACAGGCAGGCAGGGTATAGGGGCCATATCGGTAGGAAGGTAGGATTTAGGTAGCTATAGGGCCATATATGTAGGCAGGCAGGCCTTAGGGTAGGCTATAGGGGGCCCATACAGGCAGGCAGGGCATATAGCAAGCTATAGGGACTATATACTGTATAGGCAGGCAGGGATTTAGGGAGGCTACAGGTGTTACATATAGGCAGGCAGGGCTTTGGGGGGGGCTATATACAGGCAGGCAGGTAGGGCTATATACAGGCAGGCAGGTAGGGCTATATACAGGCAGGTAGGTAGGGGCTATATACAGGCAGGTAGGTAGGGGCTATATACAGGCAGGTAGGGGCTATATACAGGCAGGCAGGTAGGTAGGGGCTATATACAGGCAGGCAGGTAGGGCTATATACAGGCAGGTAGGGGCTATATACAGGCAGGTAGGTAGGGGCTATATACAGGCAGGCAGGTAGGGCTACATACAGGCAGGCAGGCAGGTAGGGCTATATACAGGCAGGCAGGTAGAGCTATATACAGGCAGGCAGGTAGGTAGGTCTATATACAGACAGGCAGGGGCTATATACAGGCAGCAGGTAGAGAGCTATATACAGGCAGGCAGGTAGGTATATATACAGACAGGCAGGGGCTATATACAGGCAGGCAGGTAGGTAGGGGCTATATGGCAGGCAGGACAGGATTCATTAATATTAAAAAAATAAATAAAATAAGAAAGCACTTACTCACCAGCTCCACGCTCCCTCGCAGCTCGGCTCCCCGGGGAGTCTGTGCCGGCGCGGGTGACAATGATATGAGTCATCGCCGCCACGTCAGCATGGGGCGGCGCCCGCCCTGGCAAGGGGGGGGTCCCCATTGGTGCTCGGGGGCCCGGCGTTTAAAGGGGGGCCCCCCCCCCGGGGGCCCCCCTCGCCAGGCGGGTTTTTTTTTTTTGGGGGGGGAACCGGGGGGAAGGCATGTCGTAGTGCCCCGGGGCAGGGCCTCCCAAAAGCACGGGCCCCGGGGAACTGCCTTTTTCATCCCCCCCCCCCCCCCCCCCCCCCCCCCCCCCCCCACCCCCCCCCCCCCCCCCCCACCAGTACGTCTCGCCCGCTCGGCTCCGCCAGCTGGGCAGGTGCACGATGATATGACGTCACGCGCAGTCCACGTCAGCCTGGGGACGCGCCTGCAAACAAAGGCATTGGCTGACTGAGGGTCGGCCGAGGGCCCCTCGGCGGCAGCCGGCCCCGCACTCCCGTCGCCGGCAACGTATTTCACTGCCGGATTAGGAGCCGCATACGGTGACAGAACATCCCGGGCGGCTTAAAGCACGGCCGGGATGAGACCCGAGGGCCTTACAGCACTTTAGAGGGTATAAGGAGAGACAAAACCAAACATTACACAGTAAAAAGCTACTCACAGATCAGACACAAGTGGCCACCTTTGGGCAAAAAAGTGACTATTAGACCTAAACAGGTTCATCTATGTGGCCCTAGGTGTGAGGGCTCTGCTCACAAGAGCTTACAATTTATTAGGGTGTATAGGTGACATGAAGGATGAGAAGTGCCTGGTTTACATAATGGTCTAGCCAAGTTTCCTAAGTATGGGGTGGTTTACATAAAAATAGTACAGTACATGTATATAGAGATAAGTGCCTGTGAGTGCCCAAGTGCAGGGAGTGACAGAAGTGTGTTACTGATTTAAAATTAATCTTCACCTTTTATCATAAAATGAAAACGTCATCAAATGATGTGCTGATTATTCCTTAATATATCTTTATAGCGAGAGCTCCAAATCTCCTGCATAGATACATTTAAAATAGAACATTGTGGATGCCTGCAGCCACTACCATAGGAAACATACTATCTTATGTCACACTGTGTTATTTAGCCCAACATGTACCAGTATGCAACAATCTTCTAAACTATCTGTTGGTAGCTAGAGGCAACCAGCATGTTATCTTTACAATCTGTGTAGGAGATATGGAGCCGTGTATCAGAAAAATGAAGCTCTGACCACTATAAAGATATATTGAGATGCAAAGATTAGCACAGACTTTTAAACCTAATTGGATAAAAAAAAAACTGATCTGTGCTAGACATTCACTTTGAGACTCAGAGCGTCTCTGATGGTTCTGTATGAAGCAAAATAATGACTGATGCATTTTACAGATATTTCTCTTGGCACTGAAATCTCCGTTTCTGGACTTTATCATTGTGTGTCCTGTTGCTTTGCCTGAGACATGCCATACTGCGATTATTCTATAGTGGCACTCAAAAGAGATAAAATCAGTTAACCAGATCATTTTAGACTAAGTAACAATATAGGACTAGCACAGCTAAGGTTTCGGGGCAGTGAAAAAAATCATAGATTGGATACCACAAATATAGATAGATAGATAGATAGATAGATAGATAGATAGATAGATAGATAGATAGATAGATAGATAGATAGATAGATAGATAGATAGATAGTATATACAGAATTAGGATGCAGAATTACGAATAGTTTAAATAATAAAGGCAATCCCAACAGAGACAAAGACCAAAAAGTAAAAATAGTGGAAATGAGAAGAACACAGAAAACCAAGTACAGAAAAATGGTTGAAATATATATTTAAACATAAAACATTAAAGCATTAAAAAGGCTGATGTGTGGTGCTTGGTGACTCAATCCCTGTCTCAAGAATCAGTAAATAAAAAAAATATATATGTGCGTGTGTATATGTATATATATATATATATATATATATATATATATATATATAGACACACACATACAGACATACACACTAATAGATAATCCACAAGAGCATCTTACTATGAAACATATAAGTAATACAAATAGGCAGGCTTCACTTTTTTTTTCAAGTTAAAGGTTGGCATAACGATATAAAACACATGGATAGGTCGCAACTGAAAATCGGACATGTTTAAAACTTACCTTCACCACCCTCCAATGTTTCCAAATACTACGAGAAATTTCAGAACTTAGGGGGACATGTATGAAAACTGTCTAGGCCCAAGACATTCTATGATGCCCATAGCAACCAATCAGAGCAGCCGTTTCATTTTTTTACAGCACTATATGAAATGATAGGGGAGCTCTGATTGGTTGCTATGGGCAACAAAGGCAGTCTTAGACCAAGACAGTTTTCATATATGTGGCCCTTAATCATTACATGATTAAATTAAAGGGATTTTCTCACCATGCTTTTTTACAGAGCCACATCCAGCTTCAGACTCACATTTCCTGTTCAGGCTGTGGGTGGTTCTATAGCAGTGATTGACATATCAACTTTGTTATTCCTAGCTGAGCATGTTACAGTGTTATGAATGTTGGAGGTTTATTAACTGGAGTGCACAAGACTATAAAGCTCTGAAGGGTTAAAACTTGTCATTAACTTAAATAAAGAAGTTCCTGTGCTACTTATAACACTCAGAAGGGAGTGACATCACCATGGTCGGACACCGCAGTTGGAGGAATCAGAGCAGAGAGAGAGATTGTCAGTAATCTAGAGAAACTTGTGTACACAAGCAGTAGATAAAGTCTACTTTATGTCCTAAACAAAACAAAAAGAATACAGCAATATATTTTTGGCCACAATGCAAAACGATATGTTTGGCATAGAAGCAACACAGCTCATCACCCTGACCACACCATCCCCACTGTCCACATGGTGGTGGCAGCATCAGGGGTTTGGGCTTTTCTTCAGCGGGGACAGGGAAAATGGTTAAAATTGATGGGAAGAGGGATGGAGCCAAATTACAGGACCATTCTGGAAAAAAAACCTGTTGGAGTCTGCAAAAAAACGAGACTGGGAAAAGGGGATTTTATTCCAACAAGACAATGATCCCAAACATAAAGCAAAACCCTACAATGGAAGGTTCACAAATAAACGTATCCAGGTATTAGAATGGCCAAGTCACGGGCCAGACCTGAATCCAATTGAGAGTCTGTGGAAAGAGCTGAAAACTGCTGTTCACAAACACTCTTCATCCAATCTCACTGAGTCCAAGCTGTTTGCCAAGGAAGAATGGGCAAGAATTTCAGTCTCTCGATGTGCAAAACTGATAGGACATACCCCAAGGACTTGCAGCTTAATCCCCAGCAAAAGGGGGCCGCTACAAAATATTAACTTAAGGGGGTTGAATACTATTGCATGCCCCACTTTACAGTTTTTTATTTTTTACAAAAGTTTAAATATCCAATAAATTTCGTTCTACTTTACAATTGTGTCCCACTTGTTGTTGATTCATCACAAAAAAATTAAAATTTTGAAAATGTCTGTAAATCAACGTTCACCATCCAACCTGAGGGAACTGGAGAGGATCTGCAAGGAAGAATGGCAGAGGATCCCCAAATCCAGGTATAAAAAACTTGTTGTATCATTCCCAATTTTAATGTTTGACTACTTACTAAGGAGTACAGAGGACAGGAGTAGAATTACAGCACCTGGGGTTTGAACACCTGCTCAACAGTGAGTGTGTGTGATTACTAAGCAGGGAAGAGACTGACAGTAGCTTCCTGAGAGGAGAGGTAATGTCTGAGCATGTGCAGCCAGGACTGAGGAGCTCTCGTCACTGGTCGTATCCCTTGGAGATGAGCTGTACACTATCGATCACTAAGGTAGTAAAATGTTACATAATTTTTAATAATGCTGAATGGTGAAAAGTTTTCCCCCGTCAATGTTACTTTTCAAAACAAGGGAATAACAAGTCTGCTCTTACTGCATTTTAGAAGACTTGTGTGCAATTGAATTAAGATCAGGCAAACTAAAGCTCTATAGGAACATTGTTGATGAAAAGGGCAAAGAAAGCTAACGTGAGCAATTAATGACTATAGCTAACCTCCTGGAGTGATGCTCAATAATAAACACTATAATATTTTGTAGTAAGGTGTGAAATGTTATGGCCCAACAAAGTGGTAGCCTTCTACAAAGACATACATCAGTATGACTAAAATGGCTGTATGCAATGAATTACAAAAATATCCCCACATAACTTGAATTCTAAAAAAACTCTCAAAAACAAAAAACATTCTTTTTAAATTTCAATGTATTTCATTTTTTTCAGGTTACCCTCCCCCATTTTTTGTAGGGAGGTTGGTTATCATATTTCAGTATATCTTTGTCTCTTAAACATATCTGATGATTAGCTTCCTGCTAGCACTGGAACAAAAATATCATATGTAAATGTCTCTAATTTAAATGTTAAAATACATATATGGTTTTTGGTTGAAATTTCAGGGTAAACATAAAGTTTTTTGTGTTTTTTTAAAGAACTAAATGGGGGCCAAACTATAATTTTGAATGCAAAAATACCCCAACCCGTTCAATTTTTTCGGTTTCTTTTTTGCAACCCCCTTAAAGGATCTTTCCTAAAAAGAAAAACTTAAAGGGAAAATTCACAACAGGTGTTTGATCCCTGAATCTCCCAATAAATTTAGGGGATCAATTTGAATTGGAATTTTCTCCATAAAAACACATTTCAAAGAGTCTGTCATATCACTTTTAACAATTAGGGAAACATTTTAAAGCTACTAGTATCCTTTTAATGTTTGTACATGTTAACAATCAATTTTTTTTATTGCATCTTTAAAAAGAAGCACCTTTACAAAAAATCTTGATCAATGTGTCTAATGACCCTATAGAGACCTATATAATCCCATGGTAACAGACTACAAATAATTCCAGTCTGATCCTGCTGTCACACTGACATTCCCTTTTTGCTTTAGGCCTGATTTATAACTCTTTATTGGAAATTCCATTTGGTATTCCCACTATATTGATTAGCTTCGAACATGTAGGCAACAACGAATACAGACTTTTACCAAATACTGTACATTTGTGTTCTGATTTTACGTCATTTCAGTATTAGAGGAGTTCTTATCTCTCTGCTTTAGCAGACCTGGTTGGGATAGTCAATATAATGATGGCACTCCCTGCTTTGTCTTATAGCAGCACTGGAGCTTGTTTATCTTTTCTACTGATAAACTTTAACCCTTTAGAGCTCTGTAAGGCCTCATTCACACTGCTTATTTGGGCGTGGATTGGAGCCGTACTGCGCGTCGTATTTGCGCTGCAGTACAGCTGGAATCCGTCCCAGTCATTACGGTAATCCACTGCTCTCATAGAGAACTATGGATTCTGTCTCTTCTCCCCGCTCGGCGAATCCGCCGCGGGGGGAGAAAGTGACATGTCAATCATTTATGGCGCATACGCACCGTAGATAATGACAGTCTATGGGGCCGGCGAGCTTCCGGCCCCCCGCCCCGCTGCACGGCTGCCGGTGTAATTGCGGGGCGAAACCCGTCCCCGCAATTACGCCAGCAATAAGCCGTGTGAACCAGGCCTAACCTTCTGCCCTGCTGTGAAAACTCCATCACCAATGTCCCTACTACAGAGCTAAAATGTCAGTTATTGCTGTAGAACCACCCACAGCCTGAACAGGAAGTGGAAGCCTGAAGTTGGTGTGGAAGGCAAGGCTCTATGAAAGAGACAGATTGGATAACCTCTTTAAAGGGATAGACATCATGGAGGAAACCCAACGGGCCACATTGCAGTCAGTCTATTGGAAGTAGTTGATGTCTATCTTTAACAGATCCATCTCCATCTTTGCAAAAAGGCTCTGAACAGAAACTACAAGACAGAGGTGAACAAGGCTTTAATGTTTACTTACGTGTTGACATATTAGCAAGACATGAGAGCTGGATGACAATATGACCGCATAATTTGCATCTAAAGTAACAGCTTTTCACAATTTGTATAAGCAGTCCAATTAATATACATATTTTGTATTGTATCTGTAAATAAACAAAATATAAAAATAGATAATACCATATGTAACTTTTAAATATACACAGTTAAAAATGTGTTCTTCTGCCTAAAGTACCAGCTCCTACAGGATGATGGCTTTATCAGAACGTCTTCTGTGCACAAAACGCTGACACCACAAGTCAAGTTATTCTGGGAAACTCATCAAGGAATAATAAAACCAAAGTGTGTCAGTATTGTGCATGGTTCTAATCTACGGTAAAATCTCGCACCTGGATTTCCTAAAACTTTGAAAATATCAAATCAATTCAGTTGAGATTTTTGCTATTATTTAGAATCAAATTGAAGCTTTATAGTTGGTTTCTTTAGCAGCACAATTTGTATTATTAGAGAATTACAATTAAACCACAGCATGGGCCTGAAACGAATTATATTAGTGAATTACCTTAAAAATAAATCAAAACAATTACAAAAAAGGCCACCACAAATGTAAACCTGAAGAATATCTCCCAAAACCGCTCATTCCTCACCTTCGATACTACAAAAATGTTTGTCTATGCCTTTGTGATCTCCCACCAGGACTACTGCAACATCCTTCTCTGTGGCCTCCCATCTAGAACCTTCGTTCCCCTCCAAACCATCCTTAACTCTGCTGCCTGTCTTATCCACCTCTCTGCTCGCTACTCCTCTGCCTCTCCCCTCTGCCAATCCCTTCACTGGCTTCCCATTGCCCAGCGGATTCATTTCAAGCTACTAACCCTGACCTACAAGGCTCTTCATAACCTCCCCCTCCATACATCTCTGCCTTAATCTGCAGATACCTCCCCTCACGCAATCTCCGCTTCTCACAGGACCTTCTCCTCTGCTCTCCCCTTATCAGCTCCTCACACAACCGTCTCCAAGTCTCCTCCCGTACATCCACAATACTTACCTCAGTATCTTATCACATCAGACTCTTCTCCACCTTTACTAGTTATAAAAGTAACCTGAAAACCCATCTCTTCAGGATGGCCTACAATTTACAAGAACCCTGCTGCCATTATACCATAAAACAAACATGTCTGTCCCTCATCTTCTGTCTCTTTTCCCCTCCCTGGTAGATCGTAAGCCTTTGCGGGTGGGGTCCTCTCTCTCTCTGTACAAGTTGTTTAACCCCTTAAGCCCCAAGCCTGAAAAGTACTTAATGACCATCAAAATTTTGTAGTTTTTAGCTCCCCCCACTTGTTTTATGCAGGAGAAGTTTTATTTTTGGGGGACATAGATTACGTTTACAAATTACTGCAGAATTTTTAAAAAAATGTTTTATTTTTTTGTTTTTTAATTATTCTTTTCCACCATTCACATTTCACACTAAATAAACTGTTGGATGAATTGTACAGGTTATTACAATGGTGTGTAGATACTTAATATAACTTTTTTATTTATTTTTTTACTTTTTTAAATTCCATTAAGGTATAACTATTTAACACTTTTTTTTACACTTAGTAATGTATTAGCATACATGAACATGTTAATACCTTATCTTCTGTGTCATACTGACACAGGCAGCAGTCAGGGCAGTGCACAGTGTGCTCTGACTGCAGACTTGTTATACAGACAACCATGGGGCTACTGTAGGTTCCCAGGGTTGACTGTACAGACGTTCCCCGGGCTTCATCGGGAGTCCCGATCACCCGATGCAGCAGAGGAATGCCCTTTGATTATGCCACACTCACAGACCGTGGCAATCACAGGGTTAAGCCCCTGAGGATCGGAGGTTTCCTCCACTTCCCGGCGCTTACAGAGACTGCTCTAGAAACAGAGCTGTCAACTACAGCTCCGTTCCTAGCACAGCTGCGGTGCAATGAGCTGCAAAATTCTAGACGTCTAAAGTCGGTAGGTGGTCATTAAGGAGTTAATATTTCCATTGTACCTTGCTTGGACTTATGTATGTAACACCCCCTTGAATGTACAGCGCCATGGAATTAATGGCGCTTTAAAATTAATAATAATAATAAAAACATCACACATGAAAGTGGAGTATGTATAAAAAAAACAAATATCCATCAAGACACCTTAAATTTGACACACCTTCCAAACAACACATTACTATAAATTCGCAACACACATCTATAAATAAATATGCCATTAAATAACCCGAAGCTGATACATAGATAAAATAGCATATAAAAAAGTATTGTATTTTTTGGACTATAAAATGGACCTAGGTTTTAGAGGAGGAAAATAGGAAGAAATAGGAAAAAAAGAACATGAAACAAAAAGTTCGGGCTGAAGTGTAGTTTTTATTGGTACCATTTTCAGCTAGATGTGACTTTTTGATCACTTTTTATTCCAATTTTTTGGGAATATGAAATGACCAAAAAAACCCCACAATTTTGGCATTTGGATTCTTTCTTCTATGCTGTACAGTGCACAGGATAGTTTAATAGACTGGACTTTTACGGACGTGGTGATACCAATTAGGTGTAACTTTTTTCTTATTATTTGTAAAATGGCAAAAATGGAGTGATTTAAACTTTAATATTTATTTTTTTACTTTTTTTTTACTTTAATACTTAGTCCCCCTAGAGAACTTGACCACTAGGAGACAGAATGCCTTGTCCGATCTACAGCACTGCTGTAGATAGGCGGGGTGTAACAGGTGTACATACTGTACATGGCAGCTGTGGAAGCCTGCATGAGGTTTCCTGCTCCCATGGCAATTGCAGCGGGGAGATGGGGTGATCAGACAGAGGAGCAGTGCCCTGCACCTCTCCTCAGTCAGCTAGACACTGTGGCTGCGATCACTGCAGCGTTTAAAGTGTTAACAGCAGGGATGGAGAGGGCTCCATCCCTGCTGTTAGAGACGGCTGCCGGCTGTACTAATTCACCTGTCCATTTGCGTTTTACCTGCTTAAAGCTCTGATGTAAGCAATCTAACTTTTGGCTGTCTTCATATGAATTATAACCTTTTGGACTATGTTGTTTTAACAAGTATTTGGAATAAAGTTCAACGTTTTATATCTCTTCATGCACTTGGAGCTGGTCTGCTACTTTATAATTTCTCACTGTTATGGGTCTTGTTGATCCCTTGGACCGAGCACCTGCAAAGAAGGATTTGTAAGAGGCAATTCCTTTCAGGCGAGCTGACAACTTACTAATTTCTAATTTTTGGTGTCTTGTTGACCTGGACAGCGCCTCCGGACATAAGGATTGAAGACGCACCCTCATTTTCCTCTCAGCTGATATCTGCTTGGCTTAAAGCCTAAGACTTAGGCATACCAGGCTGAATAGCCTGTGCTCTGCTCCGCTGAGACCATGCAGTCCCAGGGATAAAAGACATTAGCCCTCGCACCCTGGGGGCCCTGGCTCTGAACATTAGGGACAGAGGGCCAAGGCATTTTGTGACAGGATGTGGCACCTATGGTGGTGGTTCTGCCACTGGAGCCCACCGGGGGTTTCACCAACTCCCCGGTGGGCGAGTCTGGGCCTGGATATGGTACTGTAGTGGCAAAAGAGTTATTGTTGGTTGTAGACTTTTTTGAAGAGGTGGGTTTAAGGTGGGGAGAGTCTGATGCGTTATGGTAGCGAGTTCTAGAGTAAGGGTGAATTGGTGAGGATCGGAAAAAATAGGTTTTGTGAGGATTTGAGATTACATGAGTGGTGTATCATGAGATTAAGGCAGAGATGTATAGAGCAGAATGTAGTCAACCTTCTAATTTTTTTTTCTTTTTTACACTTGCTGTACCCTGACATCACTGTGTGGAGTTGAAGAGCTCTGAATAGTGATAATATTTTGAACTCAATTGGCTTGAGTAGCCAATGGGTAGCCAATAAAGGAAATGGCAGGAAAGAAACAGAAGGAAAAGGTGGATTAAACAGGCAGCAGAAAAGTTGGTGCATTAGATGTTAGTTGAACATCAGATAATAAACAATTAAAATCCCTTTAATATGTATTTAATGGGACCATTTGGCACTAAAATGCTGGGAATGTAGCATTTTGTGGTTGTAACGGATGAGCGGGTAAAGTGGGTAGTGGACCCACTGGACCACTGCCGGGCTTGCTCCAAGGGGGCGTGACTAAGCAGCCATCAGGCATCTTCACAGAGCCTTTGATGGTAAGGATGGCTTACCCCAACAGACGCCAGGTGCTACCTCAGAGCAATCACCAGCAGTGGCAGCTGACCTGACAGGCCAGAAGTGCCAAAGGTAGGCACTAACAGGATTAGGGACAAAGATATAGCAGACTAGATATTTGCAGGTACAAACAGACAAAGACAGAACAAAACGGATGCCAACCAGGAGGGTTAAACGTAAGGCAAAGGAACAATACATAGAGAGACTGGAAACGACACCAAGAACATGAGCAGGGACTAAAGCTAAACTCAGGCAAGGAACCAAGGCACGACCAGGGCAAGAACACAGGCAGAGAACAAGGCAAGGAAACCAACATAGAGACTAACCAAATATAGAGGATACCATAAGGATACAAACACGACAGTGTGTGCACACCAGACTGCTAACAAACAAGATAAGAAAACACACAGCAACAACCAACTATAACAAGAAACAACAGGCAACAACAAGGATCAGGAAGGGAGTGTAGGGAGAAGCAGGCTTCTAAACACACAGGTGGAAGGGGATTGGCAGAGGAAGCCCAACCCTGCTACACACTGTGGGAATAAATGAGTGGAAGAGGTGGCCGCCGCCCTCTATAGAGGCAGGGAAACAGAGCAGCAGCCAAGATGGAGGGGCAGCATGGCCAGCATGGGAAAGCCGCACAGCAACCGCAGGCGGGCAAGCAGCGGTGCCAGGAACGCTCACGGCAACAGCAGAGGCGGCGGCGAAGGACAGGACACGGCACGGACCGTGACAGTGGTGTTGTAAGATAATAGCAAACATAAACCTGATCATTAATAGGATTCTAAAATGTTGTCAATTTATGTATCAAGTGTTTAATAGCATAAAGTCTTCTGAATTTCAATGGCATTTCTTAAATTGCATTTTATTAACAATGAAGCATAATTTTGGGTTATATAAACTTTCTGATACATGAAATAGCTAAACTACATAAGCCATGACCCACTTGACAGCGCAAATTCATGTAAAATAGAAAACTCTTAATAAGCACAGTAGGGCAAGAGAAGAAAATCCTATGCAAACAAGTTCACCGCCTACCATATACAGTTCTAAGCTTAGAATCACAGCTCTGTGCCCACATTATATAGTGCATGCCAACACAGCCTAATAAAAATATTCTCAACAAGGCATGCCAGTATTATAAAGAACATGACATAATATGCCAAGTGATAAGCATAACAACATCTAGTAAGCCAAGTAACATGCACATAGTAAATGCCAAACAGGATGCAGCATGCAAATCAATATACAAAATAGAAAGTGCCAAACAAGATGTAATAATGTCATGTGAACTGCTAAGAAAGACCCCTTTGGATGTGCTGACTAGGGTGTGCCCATCTGTTGTTTATGTCATTTTGGAATATGGTTGCTTTTCAAATTCTTTATCTTTTTTTCAGGTTACACACCTCTGCCGGGTGGGGTCTTCTCATGGTTATCAGAAGCAATATCTTTTTATTTTTAGGAAGAAAAAAGAAGTCTGAAAGATAGTTGGTTAAGTCAATGGAACTTAACTAAATTATTCCTAAGCTTACACTTTTCGGCAATATCAAATATGTTTTCCTTATCCAAAGTCTAAAGAATTAAAGGAAAGAAAGCACTATGCCTCCCCCCATGCAGAACTTGACACACTTGTAAATAATTGCGTGTGTATACACAATACTCACAAAAAGTTAGGGATATTTGACTTTCAGTTGAAATTTCAGGATACTCAAAAACACAACAAAGGCCATACTTACAGTTCAATTGCTGGACTAAAGACTGAACCCTATAGGAGGCAACACGAGCCCCTGTGCTACTTGGGAAAGACAAACAGGTGCAGGTAATTGCTGAGCAGTAGCTCACACACCCCACCACTAGAGGGACTATTAGAAGATAAAAAACTGCACCTTGAATTGATACCTGTTCACACCAGTATGCAGAAAAGCCACAGTATAATACATGGAGAGATTGCACAAATGCAAAAATACTGATAAGACAACTACTCACACACCTTCTGTGCATGAGGGGGTGGTTGCTGGTATTTTAATTGCATATAGATAAGACGATACAAAGGGGTGCCATTAATGTAGATACGTGTGGTGCACCATGCTGGCTTACAACCTATTACGCCACTAATATTCGATTGGGCAGGCTGCCCAGCACTTTTTAGGTGTCCAACACAAACTACAGATACCCTCTGCTCCCCAGTACTTTTGTGCAAAAAAATGACATACTGGAAAAATATCAAATCTGAGGTATTCGTTTATACAGTGGCCACTGTACGCAAGCTCAGCATAAACATAACATTTCTAGAAAATATTTTTCCACAACAGGTGTTTGATCTTTGAATCGCCCAATAATTGTGGGGGGATCAATTTGAATAGGGATTTAAACAGACCTCCTCATCATGCTGTTCACATTTTTACATCATGAGACCAAGACAAAACCTTACAATTGATGAATAGTACCTCACCACTGCGAGGCTTCAAACAGGATGGTGTGAGAAAAGCTTTCCCTTCTGTAGGTAAGGTGGCGAGATTAGAGGTTGCAGAGCCACTGGTGGGTAGAAAGTCAGGAAATGTGGCAACCTGAGTCCACTCCATATAGGGCAGGCCCCTGAGGTCAGTTGCAGCTGACACCCACCATCAGCATCCGTGATCAAATAGCTTTGATACCATCTGTTTAATCACTTAGGGCGACATGTATGAATCTCGCCGGGTCGGGGCGCACCTTTCCGCCAGTTTTCCGGCGGATTCTGCGCCTGATTTATGTCGGCACTGGGGCGCGCTCATACATAGCATGTAAAGTCCGCCACGCCTCGCCAGTGTGTGGGGCGCAGTGCGGGGACCGAGGTGCAGTGCGGCGCTGCGCCTAAGATTCGCCGTCCGAGGCGGTGCGCTCGTACATTTTTAATATTAATATTAATATTTTTTTTCGTTGCCCCCATATTATCATTCGTTTTATATACACATCGGTACAACTTCTGTAGTGTTCTAATTTGATTTCTGTTCTGATTTTGCTTCATTTCAAATTCAGAGCGATTTTTCTCTCCTGCTTGTTGACAGATGTTTTTCTAGGCTCCTAATGATGTCACTCCCTGATGTGCTTTATCAGTAGGATAGGAGCTTGTTCACACAGCGTAATTGCAGGCCATACTTCGGGGCGTAATTATGGTAAAATCATAGCACTTATTGAGTGCTATGATAACCCAGAGTATTCAAATGGGAAGGTGGGCCCAAAACAAAGCACTTAAGAAGTATGCGCTGGCCAGCACGTACTTCTAAAACACCCAGCATATAGCGGCGCACAAAGTACGCGCTGCTATATGCCGGCCAAACGCTGTGTGAATTCACCCTTAGTCTCTACTTTATCTTAATTACTTTAATCCTTTAGAGTAACCGACCATCGTGTGGCTCTTGAGTGACACTGTTATCTTTCTATGCTAATGAACAAATAAATGTGAATGTAGAAGAATCCCATTTACATGACACTCATAGCCAGACATCCTGCTTAAATAATGTCATTTTTTTAAAACCCTTCCATCACCAATGTCCCTCTAACAAGCACAGCTAACTAGCTAGAAGAGCTAAAATATCATTATTCCAGAGAAAAGGCTATACTTACCGTACTTCTACAAAGGTAGGTCAGAAGGCTACACTTAATGCTACAAAGGCAAGTCAGAAATGCATAGGAGGCTAAAAAAAAAATGCCCCAGCACTACATGGGAGAAATTCCATAGGTGGGGAATGCTGTTGAACAACCACTCACACACCTTCTATTCATGAGGCGGGTGACTGCCAATGATACCGTGTTGGGCTCTCAGGGCCTCATGTATGAAAACTGTCTAGGTCTAAGACAGAGCTCCCCTTTAATTTTTTCAGAGCATTATATGAAATGAAAGGGAACTCTGATTGGTTGCTATGGGCAGCCTGCGTGATCAAATAGTATGGGCATCACAAATAGCCTGTAAGTGCATGACTGACATCCTATGGAAGTCTTATCTATGCTATATATCCATCTGCTGAAATCTCCATCAATTAGCTGTTATTTGTAATAACAGCTAATTACCAGATGAAGCTGAAAGTGTCCTGTAGTATATGTCTCCTAAAAGAGACATCTAGTATTACAAATAGTGAAGGAAATAATTATTTGATCCCTTGCTGATTTTGTAAGTTTGCCATGACAAAGACATGAAGAGTCTATAATTTTAAGGGTGGTTAATTTTAACTTGAAAGATAGAATACCCAAAAAAAAACCAAAAATCAATTTTTAAAAATTTATATACATTTATTTGCTTTTGGCGGGAGAAAAGGGAAGTTTTACCCCCCCAACCCTTAAGATTTTGGTAAAAAGAAGGTAGACGTTTTAAATCACTCATACCTGCAGTAAGAAGCTGTCTTAAAAGTTACTTATAAAAGAACCTGCCACAACTCAATTAATCAGTCAGACTAAACCCAAAAAAAAAATCGGGAAAGACCGAAGAGCTTTCAAGGATGTCAGGGACAAGTATGACCTGCACAAAGCTGGAATGTGCTAAAAAACCCATAAGTAAGCATGGGGAAAAAGGGACACTGTGGTGCAATAGTAAGAAAATGAAGAAAAAACAAATGATTTTCAATCAAACCGCTGGGGGCACCATGAAAAATTTCCCCCTTTGGGGTATCCTTAATTTTGGGAAGGGAGGACAGCCAAAAAATACACGGGGGAATTTTTTTAATGACCTAAAGGGCGCGGGGACCTAGTCCCCAAGCCCCATTGGTAACCCCTTACCCCCGTAATTTTTTAAAATCCTGCAGTGCCAAAAATTTCCCCCTGCTCAAAAGGCACATTGCAGCCTTTGAAGTTTCCCAATGGCCCCTGGAGATTCTTTGAGTGATTGGGAGAAGGTGCTGTGGTCAGATGAGAAAAAAATTTGAGCTGTTTGGCATTAATAAATCGCCGTGTTTGGGGAAAAGGAATTGCGCCTGGCCCCAAAAAACAACTGCCCCCACTGTAAAGCATGAGGTGGAAAAACATTTGTTTTGGGCTTTGTTTCTCTACAAAGGGGGCAAGGATTTTTTTCACCGCATCAAGGGAGAAGGTGGAGCCATGTACCATAAAACCCTGGTGAAAACCCTCCTTCCCCCCGCAAGGTTTTTCCCCCTTAAGGCCCCACCCTGTTTTGCCCTTCCTGACACAGCCCTTTTTTAAATTTTGACAGTGTCAATTTTTGGAGAATAACTTTTTGAACTTTTACCTTTTCATGTGATTCAGAGAATGTTTTCTCGTGAACATGTGTTTAAAAGTTAGAAGAAATTTTTTACCCTTTTAAAACCCTTGTTTTTTTTGTGAAAAATATAAAAAATTTTCATGAAAAAAAAAATTTGCGATTTTAAAAAGTTGCAAAATTTCTGCGTGCAAGCAGAAAATTATTCACTACAAAATATTTTATTTTTAGATCGACATTTTCCCCCTGGGTTTTGGCATCTTTTTTAAATGTTTTTTTTTTTTTTTTTCGACTTTTAGAGGGTTAGAAATTTAGTAGTAATTTCTCACATTTTAAAAAAAAATTTTGCAATATCTTTTTTTTTGGGAACCACCCCGTTCTGAGGGGCTTTGGGGGACCCTCAGTTAGATACCCCATGTGATCCCATTGAAAAAACTGCCCCCTTAAAAGTTTTTTAAACCTTTTTTGGGTTTGATAACCCAGATATTTCCAGAATTTAAGCAAAGGGGAGGGGTAAATTTTTCAAAATTTCACTTTTTTTTTCAGATTTTCAATTTTTTCCTTTTTTTGGAAAGGGGTAAATTGACTGGTAAATGAACTTAATATAATTTCCCCCCAGGTCTCCGTTTTTAGAGTATCCCATATGTGGCCCTAGTGCTTTTATTTGGCTCACCCAAAAACCCCCCAAAATAGGAGGAGCACCACTTCTTGGGGTTCATTTTCAATAGTTTTTATTGAGGCGCCTTTTCGGGTTTGGGGACCCCCAAAGTGCTAAAAATTTAATAAACCCCCTAAATAGCCCATATTGGAAATAAAACCCTTAATAAATATACCCAGGGGTGTTGAGTTTTTAAGACCCCACAGGTGATTCACAAATTTTTTTTTTTAGGTGTGAAAATTAAAAAAAAAATTTTTTTCAAAAATCTGCAATTTTAGTTTAAAAATGTTTCTTTTTACAAAAAAATCGGGAAAAAAGAACCCCAAAACTTTGTTAAGCAATTTCTTCCAAGTTGGGCTTTTACCCTACTGTGGGTGAAATTTTTTGGGGCGTGGCAGGGCTATAAGGGGGAGGTTTTTGGGCTTTTGGAACCAGTTTTTGGGGGGGCCATGTTTTTTTGCAAAGCCCAAAGTACAAAAAGGGCGAACCTTTCCCAAAATTTTCCCCCCCATTTTGGATTCAACCCCCATCAGGGATCTCATCTGGGGGTAATGTGCTTTTGGGCCAGGGTTCATGTTTTTTTTAGCATGGGCATGAAAATGGAAGGAAAAACGCACTTCGGTCATTGTTTTTTGAGTTTCAATTTTTAAACTTCGCCGGCTTTTAAATGTGTGATAAATTACTTGGAGGTCGGTACAAATTCGATTTGATTTTTAAAATTTGTTTTTTCTGTTTTTACTTTTACACAGTAGAAATACTCTATAAAAAATTGGATTTTTATGTGCCCATTTGCAGCCATAACTTTTTTTTTTTTGCTGTGTGCAAGGTGTGTATGGGTTGTTTTTGCGGGATGACTTGAAAATTTTTATTGGTACCATTTTGGGGGCTATTTAGCTTGTTCACTTTTTTTTTGGGTTTTTTGAGTTTTTGAACAAAAAAAAGCAAACTTGGAGTTTTTTTTTTATTTTTTATTTTTTTTTACGGTCCTGTACGGGATATTTGAATGGTAGCTTTATCAGCAGGTCAATACAATTTCCCGATACCCAATTTGTATTTTTTTTTTTATGTTTTACTGTTTTAAAATAAAAAACCTTTTATTCAACCCGGAAAATCGTTTTTGCACGCCATATCTGAGAGACATAACTTTTTTAATTTTTCTGTGCTTTGGGGCTGTGTAGGGCTTTGTTTTTTGCGGATGAAGTTGCGTTTTTATTGTTCATTTTTGGGGGCAAGGCTTTTTGGGTCGCTTTTAAAACCATTTTTTGGGGCCAGGGGGAAAAAAATCTGCAATCCCAGTAGGTTTTTTTTTTTTTATTTTTACGGGCTCACCGTGCGTACCGTGTAAAATTGTTTTTCTTTGGGGCGCTCGATTTGGGATCCCTTTTTATATAGTTTTTTTATGTTGGCACTTTAAAAAAAAAGAAAAAATGTTTTTAGTGTGTTTTAAAAAATATTTATCGTATCTTTGGATAACATTTTTTAATTTTCCGTATACAGAGGTATAAGGGTTTTTTTTTTTTTCGGACGAATATGTTTTAAATTTGGACAAATTTTGGTTTTTTGGAGTTTTTGATCCTTTTTATTCCATTTTATTTTTTGCGGGATGACAATAATCTTTTAAATTTTGTGTTTTTTTTGTTTTGTTTTTTTTGGCGTTTTCCGTACAGGTTAATTAACCCCTGACAGATTTATAGGGAGGTCGTTCCACGCGGGGATCCCAATTGGGTACTTATTTTTTTTTGATTTTTTTTTGGGGCGTGGCGTTTGTAAAGGGGGGAAAAAGGGGGGTGACGTATTTATTTTATTTTTCCTTTTTTGTGTTTTCTTTTTTTTATTTTTTTTTTCTTTTTTTGATTTTTCACATTTTATTTTACTTTTCCCCTAGGGGATTTGAATGGAGATCTTTAGATCTCTATTCAATGGATTGTGCAAGCTTGTTGCTTACTGGGTTCTTTGACAATGTAGTCACGATGCGGGCCCGCCCACAGGGCCCGGGGATCGTGACGTTAAGCAACCCCGGGGGCTTCTCTGCCCCTGTGCTGTCTGTCAGGGGCGGGTCCGGATTCCCGTTTGGGCTGCCGCCGCCGCAGGAGAGGGGGGCGTCTCCCCCTGCGTCTCCCTTTTTTTTTGGACCCATCGTCGCGTAATTAAGGGGTTAACCGCCCCCCCCCCCCCCAAACGATCGGGGTAGGGGCCCACGCTCGGGTGTCAGCTGTGTATACAGCTCACCCCCCCGACGTGGAACTCTGCTTTTGAGTTGCTTTATCTCAGGACGTATCCATACTCCCGGTTTGAACCCCCCAAAAAACTGGGCGTTTTGGATACGTCTAAGGTCGTGAAGGGGTTATAAATGGGTCCTGGCTGGGTCTTTCAGAAAGACAATGACCCAAAATATACAGTCAAGGCAACACAGGAGTGGCTCAAAAAGAAGCACATTAAGGCATGGAGTGGCCTAGCCCCTGTCTCCAGACCTTAATCCCACAGAAAACTTATGGAGGGAGTTGACGCTCTGAGTTGCTAAGCGACAGCCTGAAAATCTTAATGATTTACAGATAATCTGCAAAGGTGAGTGGACCAAAATTACTCCTGACATGTGCGCAAACCTCATCAACTACAAAAAACATCTGACTGCTGTGCTTGCCAACAAAGGTTTGCCACCAAGTATTAAGTCTTGTTTTCCAAAGGGATCAAATACTTATTTCTCACTGCAAAATGGAAAGAAATTTATATAATTTATACAATGTGATTTTCTGGATTTTATTTTGGATATTCTCTCAATATTAAAACTAACCTATGCTTAAAATTATAGACTGTTCGGGCGGCATGTATGAAATTTGGCATTTAAACGCCAAATTTCATACGCATAATATTAGTATAGAATGCATCTGATTTATGAATCCGCTCTACAGCAGGTCATAAATCAGGCACATTCTAGCGCGAGGGTGACAGGTCTGGATCAGGTATACCACTTTGACAGTGCTCTACCTGTTCCAGCAGTAATGTGCCCAGAAATGCCGTAGCGAAGCTAAAAAATTCATACTTTGTACGGTTCTAGTGGGCCCCCCCCCTCCCACCGGCCCACAAATTCGGGGCGCATTACAAGTGCCGTTGTGTTTTTGGTAATGCCCCTATTTTGGGTTTGTCACGGCCCCTTTTTAAAAATGAAAGCGAAAGGGGGCTGCGCTAAAATATGGGCGGGAAAAGGGGCAAGATATCTGGTGCAGCCCCATTCCACAATGTCACCCTTCATTTTTTTTGTCAGTGGAAAAATTCCACCAAGGGGGCAGGGTTTTTTTTAAAAAATCATTTCCTTTAAAAACCTGTCTTGAAAAATTAGTGACCGATAATACATGGTTTATCGGGGAGTGACCATGTTGTAAACCCTCCCATTTTGAAAACCCCTTACCCCATGTTCACACGGCTTAAAACGGGGACGTTTTTCACCCGTAATTACACCCCGGGAGTGGCAAATTAGGGCTAAAAAACACCCCCATTTTAAGGGGAAAATCCCAATTTCATAGAAAAATTATGGTTTACGTCTCCTTTTTCCAGGGCTCGGCAAACCCAAACCGGGGGGGGAAAAGTGACATGCCCCATTTTTTTCGGTGCTACGCGCGAAAGATAATGACAGTCTAGGGGGCCGGCTAGCTGCCGGCCCCCCGCCCCACTGCCCCGGCTGCCGGCGTAATTGCGGGGCAAAATTTGGGCCCACCGCATTTAAACCCCGGCAATAACCGTGGGGAACGGGGGGGTTTGGCTCTACTTGGGGTTTTTTGGGCAAAACTAGCCCCTGTGAAACAATGTTTAAACAATTTCACACATCTCCCTTCATCCCATCTTTTCCCAACCCTTAGTTGAAAAATTTATTTGGGCATTTTGTCTTTTTTAAAACCCTTTTTATGTATTTTAACGTACTTTACCCTGGTTAAGTCACATTGTAAAGTTTTTAAAACTTATGTGTATTTTTTGTTTTTAGGTAACTATCCAAAAATCATCCTTTTTGGGTTTTCATAGCTCCCCAAATTTTTGGGGCAGTCCCAAAAAGGGGACATTTATGGTTTTTTGGGGGGAAAATCCTTTTTCCCCCATGTTTTTTTCACACAATTTCACAAAAATCCTCCCGAACCTAACATTTTTTTTTCTTTCCCAAAATTTTTTCATATCCTAAAATAAAAAAAAAATAAGGGCCCCTAATTGTTAAGGAAATACACTTTTTTGGGTCCTTTTAAAAAAATATAATAATGAAAATCTTTTTTTTTCATGTTAAAGAAAAGAGACATTTAAAGGAGCAAAAAGGGGCTAACCCTTTTTGGGAGGGGGAAAATTGGGGGGTTTTTCCTTTTTGTGTACTGGGGACAAACATTTTTTATGATTAAGGATGACTTGGATGTTGCATTTTCTTTGGATTTTCCACCTTTCCACACTCCAATCAGTTTTTTCCCCGAACTCATTCCCAAAAGTGGGGGGACAAACTGCTTTTTATGTCCCCCACAAACAACACAAACAGAAAAAGGAAAATCCTCTTTTTATTAGATGGTAATCCCGGTTTTCATTTGTTTTTTTTCAAGAAAAAATTTTACCAGTTTAAATAAGAGTAAGGGGTGTTCACAAGGCCAAACGGACCCCAAAAAAAGCATCTAGCAAAGTGCTGTGGATTTACATTGCTTTCAATGTAAAACATGTATTGGCGTTAAAAAAATACGTGTTTTACAAGAAGGGGAAAATGTTTAAAGGTTCGCAATAAACCCCCAAAAGGGGTTTTGCTACAAAAAATAGCTTTTTAAAAAATAAGGGAACACAAAATAAAAACATTTTTTCCAAAAAATTTTGCTTTGTTCCTCTGTTTTCCCTAAGGGATACAAGTGAAAATTTTTGACCTCCCCCGGCATTTCAGTTCCTCGGGAACCCCCCCTGTTTAAAAAATTCTCCCCTGCGTTTGTTCAATGAGAAAAAACAGTGAGGATGTCCCTCACACAGGTCAGGGCAGTGTCCCGTGCTGCTCAGCAGTAAAAAAACTTGATTTATGTAAAATAAACAGAACTGTAAATTAGGGGTTTTGTTTTGGGGGTCGATAAACCTTCTGGGGAGCCCGTTTGAAAAAAAATTTAAAAAAA
>JAODAL010044937.1:0-32405 GCA_025379985.1 Phyllomedusa bahiana | reverse complement strand
GATGACTTCTGGCTCTCCACCCTATTGGACCCTCGCTACCGGTCCAAAATGGGAGCCTTTTTCCCAGCTATTGAGAGGGAGGACAAACTCAAATACTATAGGGAAATATTCCGTAATCAGGTGGCCGCTGCCTATGTGCGGCATCGTCCCTCCTCTGACAGGTCTGACCGGGGGTTCCTCAGCGCTCACGTACTACTGCCGCGGCTGCTGGGGGAAGGTGTGGGGGTAGGAGCAGTACCAGCTCCATCAGCAGTAACCTAGTCTGGAGTCACTGATGAGCAGCTTCCTTCACCCGCCTAGTGAGGAGGATAGTCGCCAGCAGCAGCAGCAGGACCTGGAGCAGCCCCTGAACCAACAGGTGGTGGCCTACTTGGACAGCACTCTGCCACCCCAGTTAGAAGATCTGCTGGACTACTGGGCAGCCAAACTGGATGTGTGGCCGCAAGTTGCCGAGTTTGCAGTTGAGAAGCTGTCCTGCCCGGCCAGTAGTGTGGCATCAGAGCGGGTGTTCAGTGCGGCGGGGGCCATCGTTACCCCAACGAGAACCCGCTAGTCCATGGGAAATGTGGAATTACTGACATTTGTCAAGATGAATTAGGCGTGGATCGGCCAGGATTTCCACACACCAATGCCTTAGGCGTCAGACTACATCAGCCATGACGCCTCACCCAAACTGTGAGAAATGAGTCTGGGTTCAAACTACCTGCCTCAGCCACTATTCTGATGCCACCACCCGCCTGATGCCACACATCTGCTGACAGTTTCTCCATCTGCCACCAACCATCTTTACCAGGGACTGGTATTGCCCCCCCACCTTCACACTCTGTCATTGTGCCACTGTCTGACCTCATGCTGCTGCTGTGGCTGCAGCCCGTGACCTACACACTGTGTCATTGTCCCACTCTGTGGCCTACTCCTGTTTTTGCCACCTCCAGAATGTCATTGTGCCACTGCCTGACCTCATGCTGCTGCTGCCGTGACCTACACACTGTGTCATTGTGCCACTGTCTGACCTCATGCTGCTGCTGTGGCTGCTGCTGTGACCTACACACTGTGTCATTGTGCCACTGTCTGACCTCATGCTGCTGCTGTGGCTGCTGCTGTGACCTACACACTGTGTCATTGTGCCACTGTCTGACCTCATGCTGCTGCTGTGGCTGCTGCCGTGACCTCCACACTGTGTCATTGTGCCACTCTGTGACCTATTCCTGTTTTTGCCACCTCCAGAATGTCATTGTGCCACTGTCTGACCTCATGCTGCTGCCGCCGTCTCCTCCACTCTCTGTCATTGTGCCACTGTATGGCCTACTTCTGTTTTTACCACCTCCAGAATGTCATTGTGCCACTCTCTGACCTCATGCTGCTGTGGCTAGCGCCGTCACCTCCACACTCTGTCACTAATGTTGCCACCTGAGCTCTCAGCTTGTTTTTTTCCAGCTTTCTCTGGCATGACTTTATCAGGCAACATTCCCGCTTCAGTTTTTTGGTCAGTTTTGCCTTCTTAATTGCCCAGGGAATTTTATAGTGAAGCGATTCTAAGAGCGGCGGCAGTCATGTGCGTGTCATACTAAAACACAACATTGTATGAAGACCAAACTAAGCTCCCTCTGCATATTTAAGCATGGCACAACGTTCTACAGCACCCTGCAGGCTCCGTGCAGCCTGGAAATAGCTTTTTTTTAACATGATTCGCGCCGAAGTTATTCGGAACTAATTTATTTTTTGCAGAGAAATTCGGCGAAGTGAACGAAACGAATTTCGGGAAATTCGCCCATCTCTACTTATAACTTAATCCGCATTCGAGAAGGCGATGAGTGGAAAACGGCGTTTAATACGCGGGATGGCCATTTTGAGTACTTGGTTATGCCATTCGGTCTCTGCAATGCTCCTGCTGTATTTCAGAACTTTGTCAAAGAGATCTTTCAGGACCTACTCTATGTCTGTGTGATTGTTTACTTGGACGATATTCTAATTTTTTCACCTGATCTCGAGACCCATCGCCACCATGTCCGCCAGGTCCTCCGGCGACTCCGCACCCAACAGCTTTTTGTCAAACCGGAAAAGTGCCTCTTTGAACGTACCAGCTTACCCTTCTTAGGGTACATCGTTTCTGATGAGGGTCTCCGGATGGATACTTCTAAACTTTCCGCAGTATTACAGTGGCCCCAACCGGTGGGCCTTCGGGCCATTCAGCGCTTCTTGGGAGTTGCCAACTCTTCTAGACAATTTATCCCACACTTCTCTACACTTGTGGCTCCTCTGGTGGCCCTAACAAAAAGAACGCCAATCCCAAATCCTGGCTCCCCGAAGCTCAAGAAGCCTTCAACCGGCTCAAAGCGGCATTCGCGTCGGCTCCGGTCCTGTCTCGTCCAGACCCTAACCGCCCTTTTATTCTGGAAGTGAATGCTTCTTCTGTAGGTGCCGGCGTTGTCCTCCTGCAGAGATCCTCCTCTGGTAAACTGCATACTTGCGGTTTTTTCTCCAAAATGTTCTCTCCTGCTGAGAAGAATTATACCATTGGTGATCGCGAGTTACTGGCCATAAAGCTGGCTCTAGAAGAATGGCGTCACCTGTTGAAGGGGGCCCGCCACCCTATTGACATCTTCATGGACCACAAGAACCTCCTATATCTTCAGTTAGCTCAGCGCCTGAACCCCCGGCAAGCCAGATGGTCGCTCTTCTTTGCCCGTTTTGACTTCCGTCTACATTTTCGGCCGGCCGAGAAAAACGTCAGAGCTGACGCTCTATCCCGTTCGTCAGATACGGTGGGTCTGAAGCCTCCTCCCCAGCATATTGTTCCCCTGGAACGACTCGTCACGGCTGCCCCCGTGGATCTCCAACACCTACCTCCCGGCAAGACGTATGTACGTCCTGCCTTGCGGCCTAGAATCCTGAAATAGGGACACTCTTCTCGTACAGCTGGGCATCCAGGAGTCCATAAGTCGCTACAACTGGTCTCCCGTTATTACTGGTGGCCTAATCTCGCTCAAGATGTCAGGGACGTTGTTCTAGCCTGCACATCCTGTGCCCGTATAAGGTCCCTCGGCTCAAACCCACGGGCCTTCTCCAGCCTCTCCCTGTTCCGGAAAAACCCTAGACCCATGTAGCCATGGACTTCATTACCGATCTCCCGCCCTCATCTGGAAACACGATAATCTGGGTGGTGACCGACCGTTTCTCCAAGATGGCTCACTTTATCCCGCTGCCTGGGTTACCCTCCGCACCCCAGCTGGCCCAAATTTTTTTCAGTCATGTTTTTCGTTTGCACGGTCTCCCGTTACACATTGTCTCGGATAGGGGTGTACAGTTCATCGCTAAATTTTGGCGGGCTCTGTGTGGCCAGTTGCAGGTTCAGCTCGACTTTTCATCTGCATACCACCCTCAAACTAATGGGCAGATAAAGAGGGTTAACCAGGTGCTGGGTACCTACCTGCGGCATTTCGTGTCCGCTCGTCAGGATAACTGGTCTGACCTTCTCCCCTGGGCAGAGTTTTCTTATAACTCTTTAGATTCAGAATCCGCTGGGGCCTCTCCCTTTTTTGTCGTTTTTGGGTTACATCCCCGCCTGCCTCTCCCTCTAGCTACCTCGTGTCATGTCCCGGCCGTGGATGCCCAAGTAAGGGACATCAAGGCTCTCTGGCAGCTCACGTGACAGGCCCTGCTACGGGCTTCTGCTAGCACCAAAAACCAGGCTGACAAGTACCGTAGGCCCCCGCCCCTATTTGAACCAGGTGCTAGGGATTGGTTGTCCACCAAATACATTCGCTTCAAGGTGCCCAGTTACAAGTTAGGCCCTAAATACGTGGGTCCGTTTGAGGTACTTCGGTGACTAAACCCAGTATCTTACAAGCTTCGCTTGCCTCCTACTCTGCGTATCCCGAACTCCTTTCATGTCTCTCTCCTCAGGCTGGTGGTGCTGAATCGCTTCTCCCAGGGGTTTGTCTCGACTTCTCATGTGGACAACTCTGATAACATCTTTGAGGTCAAGGAGGTGCTTGCGCAGAAGACAGTGTGGGGGAAGCGGTTCTTTCTCATTGACTGGAAGGGATTCGGGCCGGAGGACCGTTCCTGGGATCCAGAGGCCATGCTGTCTCCTGGCTTCCTCTCTGGGTTCCAATAAAAGAGACGGAGACCTCGGGGGGGGGGGTCCTGGCACGGGGGTTGCGGGCGGCGGTGCCCCCCGTGATAGCCTCCCGGCCCTCAGGGGGTCCGGCGCAGGTGCCTCGGCTGCCCGTGACCATCCCTCTGCGCTCCGGTCCCTTGCGCCGGGTCACTTACCCGTCCGCCCTCCAGTGAACGCTGTCCCCGCCTTTCCCGGCCGCCTTAAGGCGCGCGCGACGGCTTCTCTAGATTTAAAGGGCCAGCGTCCCGATAATTGGTCAATTGTCGGGCGCTGGTTCTATTTAAGGAATATGCCCCCAGCACTTCCTGCCAGTCCGTTGGTGTGTTTTAGAGAGTATTGGAGTTCAGTCCTGATTACCCGTGTACCAGTCCGCCTGCTTACGTTCCTGACCTTGCCTGTTTGCCGCCTGCCCTGACCGTCTGCCCGTCTCTGATCATGAACCTCTGCCGCCTGCACTGACCTTCTGCCTGTCCCCGACTTCGCCTCTGGATTACGTATTTGTACCATGCTGTACCCCGGCCGCCACCGCAGGCAAGTCACGTCAGGGGGTAGGGGGACCGGGTGCCTCCCCCGCGCAAGTCCATCCCGTTTGCGGCGGGTTTTGTAAAAAAAAGGGGGCTTACTTGACTGCCCCCTGGGGGGCTTAATATCATCGCTCGGGGTGGTCCAGCTAGCCACCCTGCTTTTACAATAATTTTTAAATAGGTGTTTTTTTATTTGGTGGGGCCCCAGTTTTGTTTATAGAGCCCCCTTGCATTAATTTTGAATACGCAATTTTGTAGTCCCCGAGGTGATTTATGGGTGCAAAAAAAAACCTTTTTTTCCCGTTTTCATTTAATTCGTGTTTTCACTTTGGGCGCAGTCCCGATTTTTTCCCCGGGAGCCCCTTGCACAAAAATTGTTACGGCAATTTTTTGTAGTACCGCAGGTTTTTAATTTATGGGTGCAAAAACCCTTTTTTTACCGTATACATTTCAATGGGTGTTTTTTTTCTTTTTGGTGCGGCCCGGGGTTTTTTTCTAGAGCCCCCTTGCCTTTAAATTTGAATACAGAATTTTAAAGTACCCAGGTGTATTTATAGGTGAAAAAAAAACTTTTTTTTATTGTAAAAAAATTTAATTTATGTTGTTCACTTGGCCCCAGCCCAGATTTGTTCATGAGCCCCCTTGATTAAATTTGAATACGCAATTTTTTTAGGAATTTATAGGTCAAAAACCGTTTTTTTTCCGCACTTTTTTAAAATACGTTTTTTTTCACTTTGGCGCAGCCCCAGCTTTGCTCATAACCCAGCTTGCACTTAAATTTGAATAAAAGAAATTTTAAAAAATCCCCCAACTGTATATATAGGTGAAAAAAACCCCCCCTTTTTTATCCTTTAAAAAACATTGAAAATAGGTGTTTTTTTTTTTTCTTTGGGCGGCCCAGTTTTTTTAAAGGGCCCCCGCATTAAATTTTAATTACGGAAATTTTTTGTAGTCACCGAAAGGGATTTTTGGTCAAAAAAAAATTTTTTATTATCCGTATAATTTAAAATGGTTTTTTTTTTACTTTGGGCGGCCCAGTTTTTTTTCATAGACCCACTTGATTTAAAATTTTAAATTACACAATTTTGTTCCCAGGGTTTTATAGGTGAAAAAAACCACGTTTTATTATTGTACAAAATTTTTTATTAGGGTTTTTTTTCATTTTGGGCGACCCAGTTGTTCATAAAACCCACCTTGCACTTAAATTTGAATTCAGCAATTTTGTAGTCACCGCAGGTGTTTTAAAATAGGTGCAAAAAAACCTTTTTTTTAGATACATTTCAAATAGGTGTTTATTTTACTTTGGTCGGCCCAGTTTTGTTCATAGAGCCATTTTTGCACTTAAATTTGAATACAGCAAAATTTTGTGGTCCACCGCGGTATTTTTTATAGGTGCAAAAAAAAAACCCTTTAAATCCGTTAATTTCAAATAAGGTTTTTTTTTTTTTTCTTTGGTTTTTGGGCGGCCCCCGTTTTTTTTTTTTTTTCATAGAGCCACCTTTTGGCACTTAAATTTTTAAATACAGGGAATTTTTGTAGTCCACCGCAGGTTTGTATTTATTGGGCAAAAACCACTGTTTTTTTCCCGTATAAATTTTTAAATAGCTGAATTGCACGTTGGTGGCCCTGTTTTTTTTTCAATAGCCACGTTGTCGAAAAATTCTGATAGAAAATTTTTTCCCCAACTGTTCTCGTCTGTCAAGGCTGCAAAAAAAAACAATTTCTCTTCCTTTGTAATTCTGAATGTTTTTATTGCGCTCGTTGAATCTGTTTGGCGCGGGGATAGCGCACTTGTATTATTTTTGTTTGAAAAAACTATCAATTTTCTATTTTACTGGGGCTTTGTAAATCCCTGGGATAAAGGAAGAAAACATTTTGTTTTTGTTTTTGTTCTTCCACCAGACCCTTTTCACAGGTTTCGCAAAAAACATTTCATTTTTTAAATCCTAGTTGGCGGGGGAAAAATTAGAGGGTTTAAAAAGTGTGATTTCCCCCGTCTTTTAATAAGAGAGTCAAAAACTCCCCATCCTTCCCAAATTTTTAATCTTTTGAACTGGAGCGAAATGAGGTTTGGAAAGGGGGCAAAGGGGGGGGGTAGGACATGGGTAGGGGGTACTAGGAAGGTTTTTCCTTCAGTGCTGACGACAACACGCTCCAGGGCCCGGGGTTTTGCGGGGGACCGTAGCCTTCAGCGGGGCAGGGCCGTAATTCGTAAGAACAGCGTCCCCAATCTGTTCTTCGGGGGTTAATGAAAAACCTGCCTCCAGCAGTCTTACCTCATCATCCTCCCAGTTACGGCCACAAATGTCGTCATCAGCATCATCAGCATCTGTCCAACATAAAGCGAAAGCAGCCCAAATGTCAACTCGTGTACCCACCACTGGTGGATAATCCATTTTCTGAAGACCTCTTTGAGGGACAAAATGCGGTTGGGGTCAGAAAGGCATGTTAAAAGATCAAGAGGCCAAAGAGGATGATTTTGTCTGCTTTGACTCCCAGTTACTGATGCCATCAGAGGAGGAGTAGGAAGCCGGTCAATCGGCAAAAATCCCGGGCGGTCGGCAACGCCTTGCAGTGCCTCTTGCTTGTAGCCCGCAGCTCCTGGATGCAGAATGTCAGGACGACCAAGTCACCTGTGTTGATGATGATGATGACGACATTGCGGATCCAACGTGGTCTTTTCAGCAGAATTTGCTTGCGAGCGCTTCATCACTGCACGAGGAGAAAGACGAAGGGGTAGTGTCAGTACGGGTCCCACCTCAAAAAGGGAGAGGGCAGTCGCAGATGTCCGCTGAGATGATTCCACCAGCCACGATCAGCGGAAACACCGCTCCTCGCTTATCGCCGTCGGAAAGGTCCAGGACCTGTCAAGCCTGGGCCTTTTTTGAGCAAGCCTCTGATTCACCCTGTGATGTTATATGCCGCCTTTGCCATAAACGCATCATGAGCTGAAATAGAGGCAACACTTGGCCAAAAAAGGCCACACCGCTTCCGGGCCCCCCAACCAAATGTCACCCCCTCTGTTCCGCCCCCTCCGCCCCCACCAAGCGTTTCAGCTGCCCAGGGCTTAGATTTTCATGATGGGGTCAGCCACCGCTTCAGCCTCCCCCGTCGCCCGAGTCCCACCGCCCCACCAGAGAACCTTAAAAACCATTCCCCTTTCCCACCGTTTGACGCCCTGACACTACGCGGCCGTCTAACCAGCCTTCTTTTTCCAGGTTTGGGGCAAAAAAAAAAACATTTTAAAAACCCAAACCTCCCAAACCCAAACCCTAAAATGTCGGCTTCCCGGGGCTTTTGGCCCTTTGGGGAAAAATGTCCCTTTCCCCTTTTGGTGGACACAGAGGGGTTCGCCACGTCATGGCCTTCCGGGCCCCCAATACCAGTGCCGAGCAGGCATTTCTTTGCCAGAAAAGCCCCTGCCCTGGCCACCCACGTGTCATCTAAAAATTTAAAAGGCATTGCTGCTCTGTGTCTGGAAAAGTCCATCTGACACGACCATGGTTAGAAAGGGCACGGCCAAGGCCTATACTCTGTGACAGCTCACTGGATGGCTGGGTGGTGCCTTGGTTGTGACGGGGGTTTCCAGGCTGGGGCCCGTTTTAAATACCGTGGGATGGTGCGGGGTTCTTTCCCCAAGGTCCTTTGGGTGGCATCAGGGGCCCCGAAAAAACCCGGGCCGTTTTTGAAATTTAATCTGTTTTTGGAGACCTCCACACACAGGTCAGGGCTCTGGGGCTCTCCGAACAGGACGGCACTGGGGGTGCCAAGAACCTTGTGCCAGGCAAGGGGGTGTGCGATAACGGGCGAAAATCTGTGGCCCCCCTTAAGTTCGGTGGTGGAGACATCCCTTGCCTGGCAAATGTCTAAACCTTGTCGTCCAGAAATTTCTAAAGCGCTCCCCGGGTATGGACTCCCCTTTGAGGAGGGTGAGGTCTGAGTTCCCCTTGCCGTTCGACCCTGCTTCGCCCTGCCTGGCTGCCGTGCAGGTAGCTGGGCCCTCCCCGTCAACCGTCTCATTGTTGAGTGGCAACACGCTGGAAATTTTCCCCCTCCACTTTCTCCAGCGATTGGGGCAGCAGCGCAATCCCATTACGCAGTACGAAGTGAACAGCCTGAAAAGCGCGGTGCGGCCTCGGGTGTTAACCCCCGAGAGTGGAGGCAGGGGGAAAGAGCCCCTCACCATCCTTCCAGTTTTGAAGAAGCCACCAAAAGGTCATGCGAAAAATCCCTTGTCAGCATGACATTGTGGTATCTTAGTTCTGGAACGATCGTTGGACACTCTGAAACTTAGGTCCCCCCAGCGACGGAGGAGGAGAGGGACACAGATGCGGACACGGGCTTTTCTCCCCGTAGAATCCAGAAGGCCCGACTTTTCCAATTTTATCGGTCTTCATTAGGCGGGTTGGGGGTTCCAGGGCTATGCAAGGCGGGCATCAGCTTCGGGTGCATCTCTGGGGCAAGTCAGGGCTGTTTTGAAGCTGTGCCAGGGGAAGCGGAAAATGAGGAGGTATTCCTAGACACCACGTTACCGACGTCCTCCCTTTGGGAAAAGGGTTGGCGCGAATTTGAGGGGGAGGAGGAAGATGGGTAAGATCAGTTTGCTAGTGCCCCTCGACCCAGAGGCGGGGAAAATAAAGGCCCCATCTCTCACAAGTGTTTGGACTCCATTTCCTCCAACATGTCCTCCATTAAGGCCATCAAAAATAAAACAACAGTTACTGGTTGGCAACCCTCCTGGACCCCGGGGTTTGAGATGGGCAAATTCTCAAAATTGGGTTTCGCTCACTTCGCCAAATTTTTCCCGACAAAAAATAACTTCGTTCCGAATTTTTTGGGACGAATCACTTTAAAAAACCCTATTTCCAGGCGGCAAGGTCAGGGTGCTGTGAAAGTTGTGCCATCTTAAATAGCAAGGGGCTTGTTTGGTTTTCAACAATGTTGGTTTTAGTTGACAGCACATGACTGCCGCCCTATTAGAATCGCTTCACTCTAAAATTCCCTGGGACTTAAGGGAAAAAACTGACCAAAATACTGAACGGGAATGTTGCCTGATAAAAGTATGCCAGCAAAAGCTGAAAAAAAAACGGGCTGGAGACTAGGTGGCAACATTGTGATAGAGGTGGCGGTACCCCCGGCGCCACCAATGGGGGGTCGCGTGGCACCAATGAATTCGGGAGGTGGAAAAAACAGGATTAGGCCCATAGTGGCCAATGAAAAGGTTTGGGAGTCACGGCCAGCAGCTGAGGTCAACAGTGGCAAAATGACTTTCTGGGGGTGGAAAAAAACTGGAGAGGCCACAGAGTGGCACCAATGACACAGTTGGAGGGTCAAGCGGCAGAGCATGAGGTCAGACAGTGGCACAATGACATTCGGGGGAGGGGGGGAAAAAAAACAGGATAGGCCCACAGAGTGGCACAATGAAGAGGGGGAGGGACGGCGGCAGCGCATGAGGCAGACGTGGCACAAGCATTTGGGGTGGCAAAACAGGGTGGGCCCAAGAGTGAACAAGAAAGAGATGGAGGGGAGGGCGGAAGCAGCATAGGAAGACGTGGCACAATGACATTCTGAAGGTGGAAAAAATGGAGTGGGCCCAAAGGTGGCACAATGACACAGTGTGGGGGTCCGGCGGCAGCAGCATGGGTCGGACATGGCACAATGCCATTCTGGAGGGCAAAAACAGGAGTGCCACAGAGGGCACAATGAAGAGAGGGAGGTGACGGCGGAAGCACATGAGGTCAGACAGGGGCACAATGAATTTGGAGGTGGCAAAAACTGGATTGGGCCACAGAGTGGCACAATAACAAGTGGAGGTGACGGCGGCGGGGCAACGCATGGGTCAGGGGGTTGGAAAAATGACCAGTGTGGAGGGCACACGCACCACAGCAACAGGGTCATAAAGTGGCACAATGACAGAGGGGGTGGGGTGGGTGACAAACCCCCCCGGAAAGAGGGTTTGGAGCAAGGGAAAACGCGAGAGTGTGGCACAGGGGGTGGGGGGCATAGAAAGGGGCGAGGAGGTAGTTTGAACCCGATAATTTCTCACATTTGGGTGAGGCGTCAGGCTGATGTAGTCTGACGCTAAGGCATTGGTGTGGGGGAAATTTCCGGGCGATCACCCCTGATAAACTTGCAAAGGTCATCTTTCCCACATTCCCGTGGACAACAGGTTCTCCTTGGGTAATGAGGGCCCCCCGCCGCACGAACACCCGCCTGATGCCCCCTACGGCCGGGCAGGCGCTTTCCACTGCAAAACCGGCAATTGCGGCCACACCCCTTTTGGCGCCCTAGTCCAGTGGATTTCTAACTGGGGGGCAGGGGCGCCAAGTGGGCCACCACCTGTTGGTTCGGGTCTGTCCAGGCCTGCTGCTGTGTGGCATGCCTCCTCACTGGGGGTGAAGGAATGCTCATCGTAAACCCAGACTTGGGTTGCTGCTGATGGAGCGGGGTACGCCCGACCCACCCACCTTCCCCCAGCAGCCGGTTAGACCTGTCAAAGGAGGGACGATGCCGCACATAGGCAGCGGCCAACTGACTACGGAGGTGTCAGGGCTAGGCTGTGCTCAGGCTGCAGGATCTAAGCTGCAGCATGATCTTGATCCCACCCTGATACATGGGGGACAACTCTGTGAGTGACGGGGGCCCAGCCACCCCTGACGGGGGGCGAGTTGCACCACCAAAGGGAGGACCCAGAGGCCGCCCAATCAGCGCAGGGGCGGTATCAAACCCCATTTAAACCCCCTGAAGGCTGGGTGCTGCGCCTTTTTTTTTCCGGCTCCTCGTGTTTCTGTTTGGTTTATGGTTTTGTTTCCTGGTCCCTGCCCTCGGTGTTCTCCACCCCGGCTTGTCCCCTGTTTTTGGGGTGTTCGCTTCCGTTTGGGGTTTTTTGACTCGTTGTTTACGTTTTTTCCCTTTGGTTCTGTTTTGTGGCTTTGGGTTCTATTTGGTTTTACCCGGACTGTATGATATTCTTTCTTTGACGGCCCCACACTTTAGCAGCGCGGGGACTGTCGCACGTTGCCGTCTCCCGCCAGGGCAGACGTAAGTGGGCAGGGGACAGGGGGCGGGGTTCCAGTTGGGGCTCCGCACCCCCCTTGACAGCATTATCACACGAAACTTTTTACTGCTCTACCTCCTATGGACCCCTGCAGCTCTGGTGGACGATGCGGGGGGCAACCCAGCTGTCCGGGACGGCCTGAGGGTAGAACGCGGAGGCCCCAAGTCGAGGGTCCCTGCATTACCTTCCCCCCTGTGGAAACCCCCCCTACCCAAATTGCCTACGGTTTCCAGGAAACAGGAGGCCTTTGTGGCATTTAGAGAGGGTTGTCGTCTTTTTTTAGGTCCGCCCACTTACCTCAGGGAATGGGAACAAAATGGGGGAATTGTTATGCCCTTTTACTGCGGGGTCCCCCCCAGGGTGGGCATTTTGTTACCGCTTTACTCATTGAACTGTCTTTGTGGGCAGGTTCTTTGCGCTTTAGGGGGACTCTTAATGACCCAGGGTAGGGAAACTTTGGCCCAGGCTCATGCCACCTTAGGCAGGGTGAGAAGTGTGGGGATTTTTTTCCGAATTTTTTCCCCTGGGCGTTTCCCTTTTGGGTGGAACGACGCAGCTCTCGATGCATTTAGATTACGTTGTGACCAGTGAAGGATTTATTGGTGGTTACCCTCCCCCGGTACTTTAGATGAGGCCATGGCACTAGCCTTGTCTGGCAGGGGTTTTAGGGAAGGAAAGGGAGGAAAAGGTTCCCCCTCGGTGGGGCCACACCATGGCACCTTAAACCCGTTTTTTTTTTTCCCATTAAACCCCGAGGAGCCATGCAAATGGGGGCTTTTACTGTCACCGCGGCTAGTGACCCTAGGAAAACTCTCGACCCCGGGGTTGTGTTCTACTGTGGAGAAAGGACACGAATTCGGGAATGTCCAAACGGAAGCCAGGTCGGAAAAAAATCCCAACCAGGTGGCAGCAGGGGTCACCTAGGCGAGCAGGGATTTCCTATTGTATTAAAATTGTACCATTAAGATTTTACTTGTCGGTCCCGGGTTTTGGGAGTGCGTTTTTGGATTTGGACAGCTTTAATTTTTTTGAGGTTTTTCGCCAAAGTCGGGCCTACCTTGTAGCCGCTATCTGACTCGCTGCAGGGGAGTCTATTGACTTCCCCCCCCCTACTCGGGGCGCAAACCCAAAATTGTACCCCGGCTGGAGATGGGGTCGGGACCATACATATTGAAAAGTTTTTTATTCTCTGGGGGGCTGCCCCCTGATGTGGTTTTGGGGTGCCCTGGCTTAGAAACTAATCCAGTGTTTGACTGGAAAATTTAGGAAATTAGTCAGGTGGGGGAAAAAGGGGTGTTGACAGATGTCTCCTTCCATGCTGGGCAATACTGATGTGAGGTAATGTTTATTGGAAAGCAGCTGTGCCACGTTGTTTTTTGGGCGGGTAAAGGGTTTCCCGAATCGCTCCGGTGAAAATATGCCCTCCACCTGTACCTAAGCCATATGTGGTTCAGGAGGGGGGCTAACCCGGTGGGTTTTTTAGCTGAAAATTTCCCCTTTCTCTGATAATAACGTGTCCCGTGTGCATTCGTAAGAGGGTTTTTCAGCCTGTGACCGCCCTCTAGGCCCCCTTTTCCGGTTGTAGGGGGGATTAGAAAATGAAGTCCCCTTAGTTTAGTTTTAGTAAGGCCCCAAAGGGCCTGCGTCTTGGTCCATTTGGAAGGGGTTTTGGGCCTGAGGGGGGATCATGGGTTCCCGGTGAAACCCATCCCCTGCTGACGCCTGGGGAAAAATTCCCTGAGTCTACCTAGACAAACCCAACCCCGGGAAGGGGGCCCGTGGCCCCCCCCAAAAGGGGGGGTACTGTCGGGTTGGCTGTCCAGGGTGCGGGTCTACAGGCTGGAAGTGTGCACGATCCACCCTGTACACATGCTGCGACAACTCTGGATGCAGGGGCCCCGCCACTCCCGACAGGGGGGAGTTGCACCAGCCAATTTGGGAGGACCCGGTGGCCGCTCCAATCACTGCGGGGCGGTATCCAGGAACCCATTTAAACTCCCTGAAGGGGGTGGGTGCTGCCCGTGATATTCCTGGCTACCCCGTGTTTCTTGTTTGGTTATGTGTTTGCTTTCCTGTGTACCTGACCCGGCCTTTCCCTTTCCCCCCGGGTTGTCTCCTGATTTGTGCTTCGCTTCCTTTGGCTTTTTGACCTCAGCTTGTTTACGTTTTTTCCTCTGGTTCTGATTTTTGGCTTTGGGGTTCCTTTTGGTATTGACCCCCGGGCTGTTGACATTTTTTTTGAGGCCCCGCACTTTGCAGCGCAGGGACTGTGCCCCGTTGCGTCTGCCGCCTAGGGCAGCACGTCAAATATGCAGGGAAAGTGGGCTGGGTTCCAGTTAGGGCTCACTGGACCCCCTTGACTGCGCAGGATTTTCCCCATATATTTGAGTTTGTCCCCCTCCAATACTGGGAAAAAGGCTCCCATTTTGGACCGGGGGGGGGGGGTTTCCCAAAAGGGTTGGAGCCAGAATCATCCCCCTGCCCTTGCTGACTATTCGGTGTCACTACCGGCAAATCAGCATGGGGGGCGGGGCCCTTTCACAAGTGACTCCCCAGGGGCCCCTCCTCCATCTCCCCCTGTATCTGCCCCGGTGCTTTGGGGGCATCTGCCTCTTCCCCCATCTTCTCTACCTCCTCCCCGGCTCCTTTCCCCTCTTTTCACCCGGGTAAAAATCCATCATTTCAGACAATGTTTTGCTCCCTGTCCTCCTCCTCACCATTTCAGCCCACCGGACCTGTGGCCCGGATGCAGTCGCCAGTCTCCCTTCCCGCCCGACAGATTTTTCCAATCTGTTTTAGGACTGAAGCAGTGGAATGACGTTTTTCATAGTTTGAGCGATTGGTTTTCTATCGAGATCGTGATAGTCGTAGTCGGCCGCATCGAAAGGTTTTTTCGATAGTGAGCATCGATTTTGAGCGATTACCATTTAAAGTCTTGGGAGAGCAACAACACCTTCTTATTACACCCAAACAAAGGGTGGGAAAGCTAAATTAAACTCAAACATCAAAAGGATACTGTACAATTTAGGGAAACACTTGGTTTAAAAGTCACCGAAAAAAAGTCACAGACCCTTCACTATCCCTGTCTTGTACCACAGCCTGACCTTAAACCTGCATCACTCACAAATTAAAAAGTGCCAGAAGGCAGTATGATTTGAACCATCATGTTACTTGAATGGACATTGAATATCCCTGTCCTGGAACGCAGCATGAGCCCCAAACCTGCATGACCCCGATTTAAAAAAGTGCAGCAAAAAGGAGTCTTTCAACCACCATTTTAGTTTCACTGGACATTGACTATACCTGTCCTGGACCGCAGTATGACCATTAAACCTGTCTGACCCCCAGATTAAAAAGTGCGGAAAAGGAGTCTGTTATGTCTGTATCTGTTATTGTTTTCGTTTTAATACACTGTATTTTTGCACCTTTCAATTCCCCTGTGGTGACTATAGAATTGCTGTTTTAAGATTTACGTGGATGCTGCGTCAATGAACAATGCTGGGTGTGCAAAGTCAAAAAAACACGTAACTGTGATGTTTTCGTTTGATACACGGTATTTATTGCACCTTTCAATTCACCTTTGGGAATTTATAGAATTGCTGTTTTAAGATTTAGTGGATGCTGCGTAAATGAACAATGTGGGTGTGCAAAAGTCAAAAAACACGTAACTGTGATTTTTTTCGTATGATACACGGTTTTTTTTTGCACCTTTCAATTCACCTGTGGTGAATTTAGAATTGCTGTTTTAAGTTTTTACGTGGATGCTGCGTAAATTTGAACAAACCTGGGTGTGCAAAAGTCAAAAAAAAAAACGTAACGTTATGTTTTCGTATGATACATGGTATTTTTGGAAACAAACAAACCTGTGCTGACTACAAGATTGCTGGATTGTAATTTAACTGCAAGGTGGATATATTCAACAGTCACAGGTGTAATGGGTAAAATTAAAATGAACACCCTATCTGAAATGTATATGATAATAAAAGTGGAGTTTGCAACCCAACAAAGAGACCTGCAGTTAATAGAAATTATGTGTATCCAAAATAAGTTCAGGCTGGCCAATATCCCGGAAATATTTCAATGCAAACTGTTAATTAATAAAGATATTCCACTACAATGTCTACACAAAGTCTTGGTGAACTTTATCCAGTGATCTTTATAGATAGAGCTTGTCTGTGTTCGCCGCGGGGCCCCCCCTGCTTCCCCGCTGTGAATTTTACAGCGGTAGATGCTGCTTAAAATTCTCTACAACTACAATAAAATCTTCAAATCTCTAATATAACTAAATTGGAAGGATCACAGCTAATAGTAGAGGTTTCTCTGTGCAGAAATAGACTAATTTGGGCTGAGCTGTTTGGCCACAGGCAGAGCGCAGGTCCTATCCCTATGAGACGCTGAGAGACACTGGGGCTGAAACAGGAAAAACGCTGTTCAAATGTAAAACGATTTTAAAGTGATTTTTCCACCCAAATCGCAACCATTACAAATCATAGTCATGAGGGTCGCACACACATCTCACCCTGCTCTATTCTGTAATCTGATTTGCTGGCCGCCAAAAATTTACAGGAAGCGCCGAAAAAGGCGCAATCTTAATAGATGTTTGCTCAGATTTTAACCTTAATTATCGCATGATCTGGAAATTTCGATCACCATAAAACCTTGCCGATTTTGTCGATAAAAATCGCTCAACACTACTTAGCAATACTGGATTATTGACCGATTGAAAGTGGACACTGACGGATGAAAGGAAGGGCAAAATGATCAGAGACGTCAATGCAAAATTACTGCCGACACCCTCTCCACTCATTCGGGGGGGGGGGGGCCTCTAAATGTATCAACGTTTAACAGAACATGTTCTGTCATATTCTGTGATGATTTAAAGCACTGGCCTCATGGAGTGACCCCTGCTGTGACGTCCCCTTACTGTGCTGAGACCTGTGCCAGCTCCAGTAACCTACTACTGTGTTATTTGACGCTTTGGTAGGATCTTAGCCCTCAGCTTGTTTTCTCCAGCTGGCACTGCCATGACTTTATCAGGCTGCATTCCCACTTCAGTTTTTTGGTCAATTTTGCCCCCGTAAGTGCCCAGGTAATTTTAGAGTGAAGCGATTCTAATAGCGGCGGCAGTCATGTGCGTGTCATACTGAAACACAACATTGTATGAAGACCAAACCAAGCTCCCTCTGCATATTTAAGCATGGCACAATGTTCTACAGCACCCTACAGGCTCTGTGCCTGATCTACGCCTGATTCATCTTGACAAAGGTCAGTCGTTCCACATTTCTGGCGGACAAGCGGGTTCTCCTTGGGGTAACGATTGCCCCCGCTGCACTGAACACCTGCTCTGATGCCACACTACTGGCCGGGCAGAACAGCTTCTCCACTGCAAACTCTGCAAGTTGTGGCCAAACATCCAGTTTGGCTGACCAGTAGTCCAGCGGATCTTCTAACCAAATAGGCCACCACCTGTTGGTTCAGGGTCTGCTCCAGGTCCTGCTGCTGCTGGCGAGTGCCCTCCTCACTAGGCGGGTGAAGGAAGCTGCTCATAAGCGACTCCAGACTTAGGTTGCTGCTGATGGAGCCGGTACTGCTCCTAACCCCCCACCTTCCGACAGCAGCCGCGGCAGTGGTACATGAGCGCTGAGGAACCTCCCCCCTGTCAGACCTGTCAGAGGATGGACCATGCTGCACAAAGGCAGCGGCCAACTGACTACAGAGGATTTCTCTATAGCATTTGAGTTTGTCCTCCCTCTCAGCAGCTGGGAAAAAGGCTACCATTTTGGACTGGAAGCGAGGGTCCAATAGGGTGGAGAGCAAGAAAGTCACGGCAAATAGGCCTACAAACCCTATCTCTAAAATATAACTTTTATTAAAATCCCATAAAACACAATTATATATAGATAAGTATCATGTAGCTTAAAGTCACCACTTTTGGTACATTAGAGGGGAGCAGTGTGAATCTGTCCCTAACAAGGTCCTACACTCACCCCCATTTTAAGGTAGGGTAGTCGTCCGAAAGGGTCGGCCCCACCATCCAGGGTCAAACCCTAATATTATTCTATTCAGTCCCTTTCCTTTCCAATACACAAAAGATATAAGGTCAAAATATCACTGAACAGATTACACAGATATCTTTGTTCTTAGTGTAGAGACCAAGTACAAAATACACTACTCCCTAAGAAAACAATAAGAGGGCACTTATTGGATTAAATATACTAAAAACCAAACAAGCACATGGGCACACACCGTAAAAAATCCAATAATAAAGTGACCTCTATACTGTGGATCAGGTATATAGTAACACAGGAATATATTTTGGTCTTTTACCCCCTGATATTTTCCCTTAGGAAAGCTTCCTGTAAATTTAAATTGAAGCATAGATCACATGTGCCATTAATGATATACGACCTTCATCGGACGCCACAGAGCACGAAGTCCTCCCTCTGCCGGATGGTGACTATTCGGCTGTCACTAGCCAGGCAAATCTGCATGCTGCGGGCCATCTGCACAAGTGACTCTGAGGGACTCCCTTCCTCCATCTCCACTGTGTACTGCCATGGTGCTTGCAGGTCATCTGCCTCATCTTCCTCATCTCCATCTACCTCCTCCAGCTGCTCCTGCTCCTCCGCTCTTTTCACCAGACAATGCTTGTGCTCCAATGTCCTCCTCCTCCAGTTCAGTCCCCACCAGACTCATGTGGCCGTGAGATGTAGTCGCCTCGTCTCCAGTCCCCTGCCCAGACAGATTTTTCAGCATCTGTTCCAGGACATGAAGCAGTGGAATGAAGTTATTCATCCCGAAGTCCTGGCGAATGACAAATAACGTGGCCTCCTCTCACTGCCTCAGCAAACGGCAGGTGTGACACATGAGCTGCCACTGGCTGACATCAAAGTTACACAGGGGAGTACTCTTGTCCGCCTGGATCATCAAAAAATCGTTAATGGCCTTTCTCTGTTCATACAGTCGGTCCAACATGTGCAGGCTGTAATTCCAACGGGTGGAAACTTCGCATATCAGCGTGTGTTGGGTGAGGCCGTTCTGCCGCTGCAACTCGAGAAGGGTGTGCCTGGCTTTGTTGGAATGGATGAAGTGCATGCACAGTTTCCTGGCCATTTTCAGAATTTTCTGAAGATCGGTGGAAGACTTCAGGAACCTTTTCACAACCAGATTGAACACATGCGCCATGCAGGGCACATGGACCATTCTTCCTTGGTGCAGCGCGGACACCATGCTCCTCCCATTGTCCGTCACCATGGTTCCGATTTGCAGTTGGTGTGGAGAAAACCACACATAGATCTCTTGCTGAATGACGCAGAGCAGTTCCTCACCTGTGTGACTTCGTTTGCCGAGGCAAACCAGGTGTAGAACTGAGTGACACCACTGTGCCCTACACATGTGGTATGATGTAGCAGCACTTGTGGAGGCTGAGAGGGTGGTGGTGGTGGTGGTGGAGGAGGACATTGGCGCAGGAGCAGCAGTTTGACAACATGGAGGAGAAAGCGCCGTCTCCTGTCCAAGTTGTTGGTGTGGCTGGGCAGGAAGCACATTCACCCAGTGGGCCGTAAAGGACATGTACTGGCCCTGACCGTAATTACAGCTCCACACGTCCGCGCTGCCTGACTCGCAAGCTTACGCCCTCTTCTCCTGACGATGATGAAGCCTTTGCTTCACCCAGCTCCCAAGTGCGGTCGGCTATATCATCATCGATTTGTGTTTGATCTTCACTGCTGTCCTCCTCAATGGTCTTGGTATGCAGAGGCTGACCTCTCACAACATGACCTCCCATGCCACTCTCCACATCCATACTTTAACGCCTACTGCAAGAAGCAGGGGATGTCGGCCCCACTTCTTCGCTGCCAAGTAGCTACTGACTGTCCTCAAATTGTTCATCCTCGCTGTATAGTGGCGCTGAGCACAGACCACATAGTAGATCTCTGGCTGAGGGAACCGGACGGGACAGAGGCGGGTTGAGGACAGGTGAGAGCCGCTGAGCCGTTCCTGGGCCATGCCATCTAAGGGTTGTTTCTGACAACTCTTGGCTGGGGTTGTCTGAGGTCATCTGGGAGGAAGTGGATGACCTAGTCAACCAATCAAGAACCCTTGGGTTGCTGGTCAACACACAGCCGCTTGATGACACAGGCAGTTTTGGCTTCACCGAGTGACCCCTGCTGTGACAACCCCTTGCTGTGCTGCGACCTGTGCCTGCTCCAGGAATGTTTGTGCCACTGCCACTCGCATGTGAAGAGCCTGCCACCTCTCTGTCTGACATACTGTTTGATCAAAAATTTACAGACTCTTTTTAATGAAGATATCTGTATATGATAAATACACACCCTCTATTTCACTCCAAATGAACCCACTAACAGGCTTGAGTAACCCTTGGATATACATTGCGCTTCAGAAATCACCAGGAAAAAATTTACTGGTATGTGACGTGTTAAAACGCTGTGTATATTACTGACTACAAAAGCAGAAGCGCGTTTAATTAACTTTTGTATATAAATTATGCAACAGGAATCACCAGGAAAAAATTCTTCTTTGCCGTTGAAAAACACTGTTTCTTTTACTGACTACAATAGCACAAACATGCTTAATGAACCCTTGGATATAAATTGCACAAAAGAAATGAGCAGCAAAGGGGGCGTGGCTTGGCTGCTGAATGCATCGGACGCATAAGAAGAGAGCTCCGGGAGACTTGTTACATAACGGCTTAAATAAACCCCATACTAACTGATACAACCTCACCTGCGGGTGCAGAAAAGTCCTGACTTCACACCAGGAGCAGCGGAAATCGGCGGGGCGCGTTAGCGGCTCAGGGAGCGAGGTAGAGGATTCCGGTGTCTCGGTCCATTGGAGAGAGATTGCGGCGCGTGCGACAGCTTTCCCTCCCTTCCCGCTTGTAAATTTAAGACCCTCCAAAACCCTTTCTCACTCCTCTTTTAAAGGGGCCAGCCCTTTAAAGGTGGCGCCGGAGCTAAATCAGTGAAGCAAACTGACCCCGGGACAGCCATCTATTGAGGGGGGCATAAGTGGAGCTGCGGACGCCTCCTATTGATTGTACGGCTGGCTGCCATCTTAACCTCCCATGTGGGGACACTGCTTTCCCTTTCTGCCCAGACCTTGATTAAGGGGCTTTCTAACACAGTGGTGCACACTCCCAGGGAGATCTTGCTGCCCACCTGTCGATCTTATGTTTACAAGGACCCTGATATACATACTGTATATTACATATAGCATTACCAGTGCAGACTCAGCGGCCATTTTGGGAGTTAGTAATTCCCCAACGTGGACCCCACCGCCCCAAAAATACAAGTTGCAAAAAATACAAGTTCTAATACTCTTGGAGGAACTTTGTCTTCTCATCTTACAGCTGGCTAAACACAGTGGCTTTGATCTGTGAGAGGAGTTAGTGTGCGGTGTAATCTCCTATTAATTGGACTCCTATTGTTTCTGTCGTTAGACAGAGAAAAGGCATTTGACTGGATAAACTGGGACTACATGAGAAAGGTCTTACAGAAATTTGGCTTCTCTGGTCCAATCCTGTCTGCTATGATGTCCTTATACTCTTCGCCCTCTGCCAGAGTCTATTCACGGTTTTCTTTCAACATTTAAAATCCAATGGCACCAGGCAAGGATGCCCATTATCTCCCCTGATTTATAATCTGTGTGTGGGAACCCTAGTGAGAAAAATTTTTGGAAGTCAAGGGAGATCCAATTTTTCATTACAGATAAATAATACAGTACACAAAGTGAGTTTGTACGCCGATGATATTTTAATCCTGTGTCAGAAACCAGACACTTCTATTCCTGCACTATTGGCTTTACTACATAGATATGCCCTTTTCGTTTTAAAAACTAAATTTTCAAAAAAATTTCTTTTACCTTTTAAATTTCCACCCCCCTTAAAACCCAACCCCCAAAATTCAATTTTTTATTTGGGAAAACGATTACGTCTCCTACCTGGGAATTAAACTGTATCCCAAAATTACTACTACTATAGAAAAGAATTTAGAGGCAGTCACCTCGGCTATCCATAATGAAATTTGTAGACTTAGCCAGCTTCCTCTCTCCTGGTTAGCTCGCATTAACCTAACTAAGATTCAACTATTGCCAAAATACCTGTACGTGGCTAGGTCCCTGCCATTCATATTTCCCACTGTTTTACTTAATAAACTTCAAAACCATATGCTAAAATTTATTTGGAACTCTAAGAAGCCCAGAGTCAAGAAACAATACCTATATAGGAAGAACATGCATGGGGGCCTATCTGTCCTGAACCTGTTAAATTATAATCTAGCCTCAATCTTAGAGCCTATTTCCGTTCTCTGGAACGCTTCATACTCTCATCACTGGTCTTGTATAGAAAACTCTTTGACTTCCAGTGGATCTTTTAAAGACCATTTAATTGCCATGCTTTATGGGAAGACCCCTTATGACCTTTCAATTATTATCTCTTACTCATGCGATATAGTCCCCGGACAAGCTGTCACTTAAAAAGTAAAAATATATAGAAAGGGCCCTTTCCCCCGCTGGATCCAAAAAATATGTTTCCAGATATTCCCATAACTAATTGGATTAAATTAGGAATGAATAAGGTGGGAGATCTTCTTCATTATAACCATTTTATATCTTTAAAAGACATGTCAAAACAATATTCCATCCCACGCTATCAGTTTTTCATATACCTACAGCTCAGACATCTGATTCATTCTCAAAATTGGCCAATGGCCCCACAGGTTTCTACTTCTTTTCATAATTTTCTTCTGAGTAGCAAACATCTAAAAAGGGGTTTACGGGGGAAAATAACCCCCTAGACGTTTTTTGACCCAATTCAAAAACCTGATTACCCAAGGTGGGAACGGAAATTAATCAGATTTTAACAGAAGGGGATGGCTCAGCACTAACATGAAATCAAAGTTCTCCAATGGCGAACCAGGAACTTTTCTAGAAATTCATTTACGATGGTATTTAACTCCAAACCAAATAGCTCATTTTAGTCCGGGATATTCTCACAGTTGTTGAGCACTTGGCCTTAAGGTCTTTGTTTAAAAAAGTGGTGGAGCGTCCTGTGATACTCCTTTATTGGAAAGCCCTAAAATCCTGAGGTGGGGATCTTAACGGAAATTACTTAAATCCAGCTTTAGCAATTTTAGATTTGACATTTGAAGAAGTGCCTCATCCTTTCCGTACTGTATTGTGTCATGCACTAATTGCCACTAGATCGGTTATTGCTCTTAACTGGAAAACTCCCCAAAGCACCAATTGGGGTTTTTTAACCAAAATTAAATACGGCTTAGAAATTCCCTCCCAAGGTTAACAAAAATCAGAACTCTGTTTATTTCCATTAACAAATTACGAAAAACCGCTCTAAAAAGGTAAACACAAGAAAATGACCTTTGCAAAATTTTTATACATGGATTAATCCGATTCAATTTCTGAAAGATATATTTACTGTATACTGTTGCTGCTGTTGATGTAGCTTACTGCATATTTAAATTTACGTATTGGAAATTAACAGGCAAGGTTTTTTTTACCCCTTTTCCCCCTTTCCCTGTTTCCCTTCTCTCCCTTTTCTGTATTGATGTTTGTTATTATTTGACATCTCAATTTTTATCTTGCTAAAAAAAAATCAAATAAAAGCAACAAAAAGTAACGGTATGTGGCGTGTTAAAGGGAAAGATTTTACGACACAAAAGCAGAAACATCTTAATTAACCTTCAAAAAAATTATGCTACAGGAATCAACAAAAAATTTTGTCTTTTCGTTGAAAAACACTGTTTTTTTAGATACAATAGCACTTTAAATTTAACCCGGGAATAAATGCGCAAAAAAATGAGCAAAAAATTAAGGGGTATTGGCATGTTAAAATGCCATGATTTTACTGACTAAAAAGCGAAACAGTTAATTAATTTTGGGAATAAATATGCACAGAATCACTAGGAAAAAATTTCGTCTTTGGCATTAAAAAACACCGTTTCTTTTGCTGACTAAAATAGCACAAAACACGCTTAATAAACCCCTTGGATAAAATTGCCAAAAGAAATGAGCGCAAAAATTAATGTGGCGGGGTAGGGGTGTTAAAACGGGGTTTCTTTTACGAAACAAAAGCAAAAAAATTTAGACAACCCTTTGGGATATTCAATGTGCTCCAGAACTGACCGGGATGGAAAAAAAAAAGTATATCACAGAATTTAAAACCCCACTGGACTTAAATACAATACCCCAAAAATCAAAATTAAACGAAGAGAGCACTCTGAAAAAAGCGTAACCCCCCCAAAAAACGCTGTTAAAAACAAATTTCTTTTGTGTGAGATCCACTACGCACGCGCACAGAGAGAGCATGTAGCTCCAGCGCGCGCCTACTTTATGGTGCGGACGTCACAGAACCCCCCGGCCCCTTGATGGCTTCATCCGGCACTGTCATTGAGGATTTTCCTTTCTTCCCCCCAACTTCTTTCCCCCATTAACACCATGTGCTTGGGCCTTTTAATAAATTTAAAACTGCTTCGTTCCCCCGAAAATTTCCCCCAAAATTTCGACTTCGTTCAGAACCAAATTTTTTCCTGAAATTCTAAACGAAGTCCACTTCGTTAGAATCAATTCGCCCATCTCCAGTGATAACATTAATTTATCATGCCTTGTACGGGGGTACTCCCGTGTGTGTGCAAGAGCTACTGGTTTTTTGATTCTGAACCCCTTAAAAAAAAAAAAAAAAAAAAAAGGTGAGAGGGTTGGCGGCAAAATGTGTTTAAAAACATTTTAAACCCTTCTTATTTCTTTGATTTTACCCCTAACCTGAATTAAATTCTTACCCTGACACATGAGTCCGATAAAGATCCCCCCGTCAAAGTCAAGTTTCAAAAAGAAGAAAAATCCAGCACAATCCCAAAAGAAAGCTTTTTTCCAGCTTTTTGTGTCACCATTAAAACCCCACTTTTATAATTATATAATTAATATAAATAATAATATATATAATTATATAAATACAAAAACAAAAAAAAAAAAAAAATAGGTCCACACAGGACTTAAATTTCCCACATTGTTACTTCTTACTCATAGCTTGAAATCTCAATTATGGACCAATAACAATTGGAGACACATTAATGCTGGAATACATTATATTCATATGGATGGTGCCAGAATTTTCTTCTTTCTTCTTGATACTTAATTTAGTTCATATGTCACTGGACAACATATCAAGTTCACATCGAGTGATATATCAATTTTTTTTGCTACAACTGTAGAAAAATTCAGCTTTAGGGCTGGTGAGGGTTTTTTTTTTAAATATGCTCACATTATCACTATCCTGTACATTTATGGCAATTTGCAGGAAACCCCTTCACAACCACAATGTCAAATGGCGGGGAAGGATTAATAATTGTTTTATTTATTAAATTTTTTTTGTCCAGCATTCATACATTTGTGCCATTAAGTTGCATCTTTTTTAACCATTGTTTTCAATCTAAAAGTACACTTATAGTTTGACCATACCCACCTACCTTGACTATTTTCTTTCTTGGAGTGAGAAGTCACATTTTCCTGCAAAGTTTGTACATTTTGGACACCACTTTTTAACCTAAGCAATTTGTGCCAAAATCATGTGGTCTTTAAATATTGGCCACCATGTTTTACCTTCACTTCCTTACAAACCCCAATACCACCTTTTTATTACCTTAGCTGATGTGCTTCTTTCTTATTTCTTCACCTCCTCTCTTACATGATTTCACTGTGGCTATAAGTCGTGAGGAATTCTTTCCCTTTTTGCTTTTGGAATTGCTACAATATTGCCATTAAACATGATGTTAGCATATGAAGGGTTAAGTGTATGCCTGACTTTTGGCTTCAATAAATATCTAGATAACAGTATAAAAAGATGGGTGTTGTAAAAACAATTCAGCAAGTTTATGCGACAAATATGCAACAGCTTTCCTCACTTTGTGATTGTTCATATTTATCCATTAATCCTAATGAAATATTACCCTGCATATGCTCATTTAACTAATTAAAACTCCATTGCAAATGACATGAATAATCAAAATATTTATCCAGTGCTAAATTGGGAACTAATTAAAGATGCTAATATACTGTAAAGCATGAGCTAAATGCTATAATATTCATTGTGTAAGCCTCTTATGTAAATTACTTCATGTGTGAAAGATTTTAGGTTTAAAATGAAAATCTATTTATTCCAGCTATGAGGAAACCGATACCATAGAAAAATTATTCAAACAGCTGGTCTAAAAGTATGGTGATGAAACCTGTATCACATTATATAGACCATTGTTTAAAATCTGTCAGCAGTAAAGCCTTATGGTGTTATCCAACCACCACTTATTCTATAAATCTGGACATGGAAAATATATATTCTTGCAACAAACATTGTATAACCAATTCTGTTTTTGAAACCTTTTTACACTTTTAGCATATGGAACAGAAAATAATGATTTACATAACGACTCAGCGGTAAAACAGTTGCTGTGTCATAAATTTGACGTATGGTGCATATTTTTAGATCACTAGTGTGAAGTTAGCATTATGTATGAAGCTGACAATGGCATTCTTTTTACTTTTTTATTTTACCATGTTTACTTTATTGTCATTTAGTTTTTTAACCTATTTTTTATTTTTATTATTATTATTATTTTTTTATTTTTTTTAAGTACAAAAAGCCTGGAAGGGTTTCCGTTATGTACAGTGTGGAGCAGAGTCCTCTGCGTGGTGTAGTTTTTGACTAAACTTTTCATGATACCATAGTTTTGTGTATTAAGGCAAGAAAATGGGAAAAAGCCATATTTTACCCCAAACAGGGTGTAAAAAACTCAAAATTAAAACTAAAGGGGCCCTTCGAAAAGGTGTCACTGCGGATTTTTTTGGGGCATTTAATCATGTAAAGTGCACCTGAGAGACAGCCTCTCAAAAATCTTGCTCTGATCCCCTTTCATTGTAAACTTAGCGTGCATAAAAGGCCATTGCCCCAATCCCCGGCCCCAGAGCGCATCATTGGTGGGTGGTTGTAATGGCTCTATCTACCCGAAAATTTGCAATGGGGGCCAAAAAATTTAAAATTTAACTCCGAAAGGAAAGGGGAAAACCCCAACGAAGGGGAAGCCAAACCCCGACCGGAAGTAGAAAAAAAATGAAAAAACCTTTTTTTTCCAAATGCAATAAAACAAGTCGACTTTGGGCCCTTTGATGGGGTTTGAATTTGGGGAAACCCCAAACGCTTTTTTTGGGAAAAATTTTTCCCTTTTAATCAAAGCGTATACAACACAAAAAAAACTTTCCCCTTTTAAAATAACCTTTTCCCGGGGCCCTCATGTCCCGGGAAGGATAACTTTAACCCTTACATCTCTGTAACCAAAAAGGGAAAAAAATTTTCAGGTATAAACCCATATAAAACATACCATACTACAAACCATCAATATTAAATAAAAACATCCACCCTCTTATTCATACCGCGGATAACGTAAACCCCTAGGGTAAATCCACCATTTTTCCCCCTATTAAAAAAAATTTTTTTTTTAGGGTTCACCTCCCTAACAGTTTAAACACTCTCCCCTAACCCGTAAAACAAAAAACCCCCTGACGTGTCCCATTTTTATTTTCCCAATGAAATCCCCTAGAAGCGATCGATATCCCAAAAAGACAATTTTAGCGTATATCAGAAAAAAGCCTTCGAACCCTTTATTTTTAATGCGGGGATGGCATCCGACATATTGCAAATGCAGTGGGGTACAATTAATCAAAAAAACTGGAATTTGGTGGCAATTAATATATAGGCAATTTTTGTTGTCACATTTTTTTCACAGAAGAATTTAAAAGTTTTGGGGGATCTGCATGGAAATTGCAAGCTATACAAAAATTTTTCCCCGGAAATTTTAAAAGGAGCCTCGTGTGACAACCAAGTCGGGAAAGGGGTTTAATTTCCCTGTTTAAAAAAAAATTTGGGTGCATTTAAAAAAAAAACCAAGATTTCTACCTTTTTTGGGAAAAAAAACAAAGGGAAACCCAAGATCAAAAAACACGAAAAACGGAAAAATTCTAAAATTCTCCAATATTTTAAATTTGCCAAAAAAATATACTAACAGGCCCTAAAATTTTTCTTTTGTTTTAAAAAAGGGGAAAGGGTTCATTCCCAAAAAAAATTTTGATTTTTAAACTCTAAAATTACTAGAAAATCAATAGATAAAAACAAAATTTTTAACCCTTTAAAAAAAATTTCATTTTTTAAATATTATGATGGGATTTTTGGATACCAAATTTCCTCTTTAGATGTAAAAACCGCTAAATTCGGCAGTAAAAAAATTCGTTTTGGGGAAACTTAAAACTTTGTTGCAAAACGAAATTTAGGAAAAGGGGGAAAGTTAAATTTTTCTTTTGCAGCCCCTTGCCCTTTACTTTCCAGGAAAAAGTAAAAAATTTATCCAAATCACCTCACTCCTTTGGTTTGGATATGTTCCAAGAGAATGTAGAACGGGCCCCTTTTTGAGGGTTCCCAACAGAAAATTAAGATACCTCTGTTAAACCCTAAAAAGTAAAAATTTAGAACACACTCCGTTAATAGAAAAAACGAAAATTCAAAACCTTTGATACCCCACGGGAAAAGGGGGTGGGGCTATTGGGGTATTTTTGAGGGCCGGGTTTTATATCGAAAGGGCAAAATATAACATTGTTGCAAGACACTAAAGACTTATCGTCCCCTTTTCCTGTGACCCAAAAAATTTTTATTTAAAACAAAACTAAAAAAATTACTACAAGATGGGGTCATAATGGGAGCAGTTTCTACTAAAAATTTGCAGGGCAAACTTTTTTTTAGATCACCCAAAAATAAACCCCCTTTTTTATTCATTCCCCCAAAAATTCATAAAACATTTTCCCCCCGCCACTTAAAAACCCAAGGGACCGGGATAGGCCCCATTGGGTGAGTTCCTTGGAAACGTGGGAAAAATAAGATTTTACAGCCACTTGTTTAATCTACCCGGACCCCTTTTAAAAGACTCAAAAAGTCGGTTACCATCATTTCCCAGGCAATTTTGGGACACAAGGGCTTTCCTGGGGGTTTTGTGTGTGGTTTGGGGGTTTTACCCTTCCATTTTCCCCCCGACCAGGCCCCTTTTTCCTGCTTAGAATCTCATCTTTTTAGATTTAGTCCCCCACTCCCAGGGAAATTAAAACGATTTTTTGGTTATGGGCCCCAGATTTTTTAAATTTAGACATAACTATTTAGTTTTTTCCGAGATTTTATTTGCAGTGTCCCAAAGGGCCTCAATGGGGGGAGAAATTTTTTTCCAGCATTGGCCCCAAAATATTTATTCAGCATGGGGGGAAAAGTTCCTCTTCTCTGCGACTGTCCCTTCCATTTCCCCCCAACAGGTAAAATTGGGCCCTTTAAAAATAACGAACCTGGGTCCCGGTGGGGGGGGGGGGACGGGAGTCTGAAGCCCCAAAAAATTTTTGTGCATTCATCAATCAAAATTTCCATGAAAAATTGCGTTTTTAAATTATGATTTGGGATAGAACCATTTTTAACTTTCTGGGTGTTTACTTTGATTTGGGCAACCCCAAAAAAGGGGGGTTGGGCAATTTTTACCATAACGGGAAAACCCCCACCAAAAAATTCGATTTTACAGTCCAATCTTGTCACCCCCCCACATGTGGTCAAAAACTTTCCCGTTTGGGGGAACTTTTTAGAATTAAAAATCAAATGCTCGTGGAACAAAAATTTTTCCGGAATAGGAAACGTCAAACATGTGATCCATTACTGGAAAGGGGGTAACCCCTACTGGAGTGTAAATAGAGCCAAAAAAGAAAAGGGACCAAATTTTTCCCTTAAAAAATTTCCAACAAAAAAATAAGAAGATACTAGTCAAACAAAAAAGATTGTATTTTTTCTACCCCTTAAAATCCACAATTTTAAAGATATTGTGTCTTTAAACAAGAATAATTTTCCATACTTTTTCCCCCCAGAGAATAGAAAACATTTTTTAAAGATAAGGAGGGCATAAAATTTGTTTCCAAAAAAGGAAGAACTTTTGGGTTCTTTACTGTCACCCAGTTTATTTTTATCAGAATTACCCAATACCCCGACTTGGTTTTCACACAGAGGCTCTTATAAATGTGGACACTCGTGTTGTATAGCTTGCAATTTCATGCAGATCACCAAAAACTTTTACTTCATCTGTGAACAATTTTGAAAACACAATATTGCATCATATTTTAAATTTTGCAACACAAAATTTCACAGTTTATATATTATTTGGGTACCGACTGCAATTTGCAATATTTTCGATGCACATCAACAGCTTTAAAAAATTCAGTTTCGAAGGCATTTATCTGATATACGAAAACCATTGTCTATTGGGAGAAATCAAGGCTTCTGGGCATTTCATTGAACATCACAATGGGGACACGTCAGGTTTTTCGTTTTCGGGCATAGAGAGAGTGTTTAAGCCTGTTAAGGAGGTACCATAATAAAAAATTATTAATAGGGAAACATGGTGGATTTACCAACTAGGTTCACGTTACCACAGGTATGAATAAGGGGCAGGATTTTTTTCTATAAAATATTGATGTTGTTGTAGTTATGGTATGTTTTATATGTTTGATACCTGAAATTGTATACGTTATTGGTAATACCAAGATGTAAAGGTTAAAGTTATCCTTCCCAGCACAGTGACCGGATATAGGTCTATTTAAAAGGGAAAAGTTTTAATTGTGTTGTATACGCAATGTTTAAAGGGAAACCCAATTGTCCGAAACCGTTAGCCTTTCTCACTTCAACAAAAACATGACCATGTCGACTCTGTTTTAAAAGCATTTGAAATAAAGGCTATTTTTATATTTTTCTACTTACCTGGTCTGGAGCTGGACTTCCTCTTCGTTTGTTTGGATCACCTGAGACTCATTTCCAGTCTGTCCGTGCACGTCCAGGGGTGGAACACTGACGGTGAGTCGGTATCTCTTTGTTTTGTACTGTATGTAATGCACCTCAATAGACACATAGCGTTATGGAGACACACAGCGTATCATTGCTACTATATGTAATGTGCCTTTTTAGGCGCATTACAATGTGTAGTGCCCGGCGTATAATGCACCTAGTTTTGGTATATTACAGTTCTTTTACATCAAGGATATGGCGTCGAGTATTTTTGGTGCAAAATAGACCCAAAAAACGGCACTTGCGTATTAGGAACTTCCCCTTGATTGAAGAATTTGGTTCAGATTGTACCATCATAAGGGCATACATGCAATGTAACACATTTGATTGCGCATTTTAAAATTTTTACACCTCAATAAACAGTTTTAGAAAGTGTCTCGGAGGGGAGGTTTGATGTGGATGTGCAAAATTTGTGTCACTGCGTAACTTTTTTACAGCTCTGCCTGTGTTTTGCTGTCTAAATTTAAGAGAGTATTAACAAATCTCCCAAAAGGCATCTAATTTGGAGTGCTATGACTATTAACAAATCATCAGCCAAGGTTATAAAAAAAAATTTTTTTTGTACCTGCACTTACAGTGAAGGAAATAATTATTTGATCCCTTGCGTTTTGTAAGTTTCCCCACGACAAAGCTTAAACAGTCTAAAATTTTTTAAAGGGGAGGTTAATTTAACATTGATAGATGAATACCTAAATAAAATTCAGAAAATCACATTTATAAATTTGTCACGTACCCGGACGTAGAGGTGATCCAGGACCCCCGCAAGCATGGTGTAAGCCCGCCAGGGAACGGAACAAGTAGGTCCCGGGTTTTTCCCCAAACCCGCCCCAAAGCGGATGGGCTTTCTGGGCGGGGGTCTCCAGGTCGTTACCCCCTGACGTGACTTGCTTGCGGGGGGCAGCCGAGGTATGCGTGGTGCAGAAAACGCAGGCAACCCGTAGTCGGAAAAGGCAGAAGGGCAGGGCAGGGGGGACAGGTTTTTGGCCGTGGCAGGGGCAAAGGGCAGGGCAGGGGGCAAGAACTGGTGAGGGAAAGAAAACTAATGGTACGGGACCGGGGAAAGTCAGGACAAGGCAGTAACGCTTTCACAATAGGCAAAATGGACTAAAGATCCCGGGAAAGGCCCCAGGAAGGGAGGTAAAATAGGGGCATGACCGGGAATAGCCAATTACCGGTACACTGGCCCTTTAAATTCACAGGCCGGGCGCCGCCCGCCTAGTGCGGGGGCGCGCGCCGGGGGCTGAGACCCAACGGGGCGCGGCCGGGGAAAAAAAGGAGCCGGGCCCGGGCCGGGTGAGCGGCCCACCGCCCTCAAGCGGCGGCGGTGCCGCTGGCGGAAACACGGGGGGCCCGCGACCCGGGGGGGGGGTCGCGGGGCCCCCCGGACATAAATTATATATATTATTTTCATTTTGCTGAGAGAAATAAGTATTTGATCCCTCTGGAAAACATCCAAACAATCTCTAAACCACCTAACCAAAAAGAGTGGCTTCCCTCAATCTCTTGATTTGCCAAACAGACACCAAAAAGAAAGAGGAAAATCGTAATAAAAGGTAACTTTTAATAAAGATACCATTAAAAAGGAAGTTTCCCCAAAATTTTCTGGCCCCCCTCAAGAAGAACCCTAAAAAATCACCAACCCTGATACAGAATACATATGCCTCTCCCCTCGCCTAATCTTCCCTGTAAATGTAATGGTTAGAATGGGTGAATTGTTCTAACAATGGGAAATTGTTTTGAAAATTTTAGGAAAAAACCTTTGAA